>JAOTAY010000007.1:2428212-2471096 GCA_025629805.1 Erythroxylum baracoense | reverse complement strand
TGATATTGTGTTTTATACACTTATGTGATGGTGTATAAATATGAGATATATGTTTGAGTAGTAAATACATTGCATTTGTATGTATAAAGGCTTATGAGCTATGAATCAAAGAGCTTGTACTGAGGATTGTTGAAGTCAAAGGAGTGTACACCATCTTTTGAGGTGAGTTGGGGAAAACATATCTCTAAAATGGGATTAGGACATCCCAAGACATGCAAGATGACTTGTATGTGAATTTTGAACCTAGGTAATGCGTAGTAGAATGGATTCTCAAATAGATGCTAGTATACATATGTATTTAATAAATGACATCGTTTTGAATAACTCTTTGCACTTAAAGTGAAACTGATGTTTTTATTTCGTATTTGAGGAATGATATTGTTTTTAACAAACCTAAACTTGAAGTGCAAAGGACAATGTTTTATTTTCTAAAACTACATTTTTTAATAACTTTGCACTTGGAGTGCAAAAGATGACTTTCACTGCATGAAATAACGTTTTGAAACTTACATATGCATAACCAAGTTATGTAACATGTGTGTGTTCTCTTTTGGCTTAGAGCAATAATAAGGTTCCATTTTATTGGGTGGACTGATAAATAAAGGCATGGTACCTTACTTGATTTTAGTACTAAATATTTGTATATAATTTTTTGTTTGAAATTGGTGAGGTTATGATTGGCCAATCGTGTTCTGGGCACAACAGATTAAGCAACCCTTGTACTCTTAACGCTAGTACATAAAAGTCGAGTCCTTATAACGACACCATTCTACAAGATTTACGGGTGATTGCATACCTAGAGGTCTGGTCACCGACGAGGTCATTACCTAGGGTCATGACACTTTTGTCGATCGTAATTTGGACTCACCATAAATGAAAGTCGAGCCAACACCAAGATCGGTGGGTGTACACACTAGTTTGGCCGACTAGTGGTGACACACATAACTATTTTGGCCTATTCTGAGGTTTGACTTCCTGACAAGATTTGATTTTACATATGATGCTTTTTTGCTCTTGTGTACTGGAACTGGAACCTATGTTCATTGAAAGAGTGATTAATAGGCTAGGTCTATGTAGTTCCTAACAAGTACGGCATGAGTCATAGATTAGGTCTATGTGTTTCTATGTTATGGATATTCACTTCATAGGTGGTTATGTGCATATCAGATATGTAAAACTATCCTTAGGTTATTTAGACCATGTTCTATTTGTGATATATGTCTTTTTCCCGCTCACTAAGGACATAGTGTGCTCAGCCCCTCCACTTTCCAACCATACAGGTTAATTTAGAGAGCTTGAAGCTTTGAGTGGTTCGTGCAGTCTTTTGAAATTTTCGTGGCATTTTGCACGTGAGTAGTCTCTGTTTTGTACTTTTTTTGTATAGTGGCTCATGATTATATTGATATGCTTTATAATTTTGTAAACTAACTTTTGGTGATCTTATGGTTTGTAAATGTTTTTAAAGATAACTAGTTAGCCTTACATAGTCGGGTTAAGGGTATCGTGAGTATCCTTAGCCTGGGTATACGACGGTTGTAATATGCTCGATGTGGTTCTGAGTCATGACACTTGAGCCCAACAAGAATATATTGCCTAATAACCAATTAATTCGATGGAAAGATTAGTTATCTCACTATAAATTCATAAACTGCCATATCAAAGGTCATCATAACATGCTTACTGATTTCCTTTCAAGATCCAGAAAGCTAATCCAACTTCTCACTCTTATGTTAAAAAAAAGACAATTACTCTTTTCATTCTCCCATTTGTGGATTTCCTACTTTATGTTAGAATTAAGAAATCCTTTCCTCCAATAGATAGAGACCCTCCTTAAAACATAGATGAAATTGATGTTCTTTTACACAAGAGTTTTTTTTATCACCTTCATCTTATTCTTGCCACCTTAAACATTCCTCTACATCTATATCTCTTTGACATCTTGACACCATATCACACCTTGCATCATCTCTATGATATTCTTACTGAACCCACTATATGGAATCTCTGATCTTTATCTAGCCTTTGATGCCTATCCTATTGCTTTATCTTCATTACATGTTTATCAACATTTAGCTAATCCTGCAAATGCTAGTTCTTTGTTGTGGACATTCTTGGAATGTTTCCAACCATTGGGAGTGTGGCATATCCAATTAGGTTAGATATTTAACAGATACCAATTATAGAGTATTCCCCTAATAGAACATAAAGCTCAATCTTTCTTTATTGTCCTCTATACTTATAGTATGATTGAAAATGGTTGAAAATGGTTATGTTTACACCATTAATCATTTTCAAATTTGGAAGATATCCACTGACTGGCCTGAAAACTAGACAGACATAATGCATGATCTTTATCACTTTCTTGATTACCTTAATAATCATTCGAAATTCAGTAAACCTACCACTTGTACATCTCTAGGCCCATACCTTGGAGACTTTGCTTTACCAGAGCCCATTTCACCAACTATTGGATATTGGTCTTTTATTGACCAGTTTGCTTATACAAGTTTTAACCATGGAAAGAGAGACACCATGTCCACCTAGATATGAACCCAAGAATAATTATAAAATTAGAGAAAGCTCCACTACTCATAAGCCCAAAGAAGTGCCCAAAAACCTTCCATACTATTTCTAGGATGCCCAAGATCCATGGCCTCCAATTTGGACATATGTCAAAATAGCCCATTTAATTAAAGAAATGGAAAAATTGGATGATGATATGTCAGTATCAAATGAAGACCGTGGACCTCGATCCTTGTCAGCAGCGCCCTATTGAAAGATTGTTCCTTATTGTTTAGGAATATTATTAGGACCTAATGTCTCCCAATAATTTTATTTTCACTATCTACTTTTGTATTTTAGTTTAAATTATTATACTATATAAGGTTGCTTATATCTTTATTCAAAAGTTATTTGTTTTGTTCCTCCTTGCTTGGTCTATAAAAGCAAGGTTTTCTTTCAGTTGCAAATAGGCTTGATCTCTAGTTCTTTCAATAATATGAAATGTGTTTTCTATCTTATGGCTATCTTCTAAGTTTTCTCTCTCTTGAAAGCTTAATCCTTTAATAATGGAGTTACATTTACATAGAAAGATTAATATTCTCTACATTTGCCTCTTAATGAGGATCATATGTACCAAAAGGTCTTAAATTATAGATGTTATTTGAGGTCTAAGTTATAGGGGAAAGATTGGTTAGTTTAGAACCCTAAAAGGTAGGCTTTGAGAGTTAAGGCATGTTAAAAGAAGAAGAGCTTGTTTCTTGGCTAGCATAATTGAGGTCTCAGCTATAGTCATATTTGTATGATCTTAATCTTTAATAGAGATTTAGTTTTCTAGCATGAATGGTTTCTGTTATCCCCATAGCCCTCTAACCAAGGGTTTCCTTTATGGTAGAGTAAATTTTTTTAGATTATATTTGTATGATGTGACTATATTGATGTTAGATGGTGAAGAGAAGTGCTTACGTTATTTTATTAGATTACAATACCTAACTAGTGGAATTTTTCTTCGCCTATAAGCATTTAGAAATGCACCTGTGGCTTTAATGCTTTTGGTCTTTAGACTTTTATGATTTAGTTTCTTATAATGCTTCATCCTTTTATGTCTTCATTATATGATTTAAAAAAAAACTTGTGTATGTGTGCCTAAAAGAAATTAGGGTTAAACACCTAAGATTTCTTCACTTATTAGAAACTAAAAGTTTATCATATTTTTTTGGCTTTGTTTAAACTTAATTTTTTGATCAAAATAATATGGAATTATAACATTAACTTTCAATAATTAATTAAGTAAATTTAAATCTTATATTTTTAATATTGGTTATTAATATTTTAAATTAATTCAAAACAATATATTACCAAAGGAACCTCTTTAGTACAGATTAACTAATTCCAAATTTATTAAGAAGGATGGATGTGGATGAATTTCATAAAAATAATAATCAGCCTAAAGAAATATTATTATTTAGACAAAATTTAAACATACTTATAGCAATAAATATGTGATAATTATTCAACTTTCTTTATAAATTATAAGTCAATCTAAAGAAAGGCTTATGATTTAATAGAAACTTATTATCAATATTTGATTATTACAAGAGTATCATTTACAAATTGATATTTATGTCTAGACACTAAATTTCAATGTTGTGTTAATTAGTTATCTTGTGATGAAGGTGCCATTATTTGAATTTATTAATTGTGATTGATTCATGTTTTAATTATGAGTATATTTTTTCGATAAGTTTTGTTCTCTATCTAGTAAATACTTTTACCACTACAATATTTGCCAACATCAACTCTATACTTGTGTTGAATGTCACAAACTTTAAATTTTGGAAAGAGAGCATCATGATCGTTCGGGTTGTATGGATCTAGACCTTGCTCTTCAGATTGAGCAACCCTTTACTCTTATAGATTTAAGTTTCTCTTATGATAAGAGGGACTAGGAGAAATGGAAATGCTCAAATCTCTTAAGTCTTATGATCATGAAACAAACAATTTTGGAAACATTCAGGGGCAAAATGTATAAAGAGAAGGATGGAAAATTATTCCTTAAAAAACTTAAGAAGAATTTTATTAAAAATAAAAAGAGAAAACAAGAATTTTTCTAATTAATCTTGTTTTTATGAAGTGTAAGGGTAACGAGAACATCATGGAGTACATTTTAGAAATGTCTCTTCTTACTTCAAAACTAAAAATATTAAACTATTTGAAGATTTGCTTGTGTATTTGGTTTTGAGCTCTCTTCCAACACAATTGAGTCAATTTAAAGTTAGTTATAACTTTCAAAAGGAGAAATGAACTTTTAATAAGTTCATTTCACATTATGTTCAAAAAGAAGAGAAATTAAAGCAAGAGAAGGAAGAAATTGCTTATTTGTATAAGAAAAGAAAGAAAGATAAGGAAGTTGTGGAAACTGTACCAATAAAGAAGCAACATAAGGAATACAAGCAACAAATTGAAGAATTTGTTTGTTACTTTTGTAGGAAGAATTCTCACAAGAAAAGGGAGTGTACCAAAGATCATGCTTAGCATACAAAGAAAGGTACACTTCTTTGTTTTATTTTGAGGTTAATTTGATTTTAGCACCTAGACACTCTTGGTGGTTAGATTTTGGTGCTACTTCCTATATAACTATGCCCATACAGGGTTACTTAAGCTATCAGAAACCTAATGATGGTAAAAGATACATCTATAGGGGTGATTAAATGATAGTTAAAGGTTATAGCAATAGGGACTTTTAGGTTATCATTTAGGACCAGAAATTGTTTGGATTAGAAAGAGACTTATGTTGTATTGTCTTCTAGGTGAAATTTGGATTCTATTTTATATTAGAGAATGTTGGTTATTATTGTTTTTAGAAATAGACATTTTAGTCATTTTCATTATTCAAAACTTATCAGCTTCGGTTCTTTATCACAATATTATTACACTTACTAGATATAATTGTCTCATTTAATGGATCCTCGCGTGTTAATTCATAAGGTACTAAAGGAAAATTAACAAATGATCATTCTGATTTATTAAGGCAGAAGCGTTTAGGGTATATCTCTAAACAAATAATTAAAAGGCTTATTGATAGGATTGAATTATCTTATATTATCTTATGTATTTCCATGTTATTTCAATCCTATTTTCAAGGTAAAATACTTAATTTGTGTTCAATTTGTGTTGACTTCTAGGTTGGATATTTTGATATATATTTGAGACCAAAACGACAAGATTCTAAAGCAAATTGGAGCACAAATCCAAAAACTTATGAATGAAGATAGACAATAGGAAAAAGAAAAGCAAAACGACAATGTAAGAAGAAGAAAACGCATCACAGGAGCTTGGAAGTAAAACGCTAGCCTTAACGCTAGCGTTGCATGCGTTTAACGTATGGTGTTTAATGCTAGTGTTAAACGCATCAGTTAAAGCTAGCATTAAACGCTAGCGTTTAGGGAAAAAATGCATAAGAGGGCAGTAGTTGAGGGTTTTGGCGTGAAAAAGAACATGGGACTTAATTGGTCCCATCAGCTACAGGGGCGATAGAAACTAGAGGAGTGGAGGTGGCTTGCGGCTAAGTGGGGGAGGCGTGAAGAGTGAGCTACATAGTTGGAGAGTGAAGAGTGGAGATGGCAGAGAAGTGAAGAGCAGTGAATAGTGTAGGTGGGTTAATGTTTATTTGTCACATCATGAATAGTAGATAGAAGAGAGTTTGCCGTAGTAAAGAAGATTTAGGGTTTTCGATGGGGATGATTGTTATGGGGTTAAAGCATTTTTTTGGGAGACCAATGGAAAGCTAAATATTCCTATGCTAGTTCGGAGGCAACATCGACACCGATGGCCTAAGTTAAGTAATTTTTTATTGTTTTTGTTGTTTCTTTCTCTCATTAGGAATTGATTATGTTATCTTCTGTTTATTGGATTGGGTATTGAGTGATGATGATTTCAATTCGTTCATTGAATCGTTTGATTACATACCCATTGCTAGAATTTCGATATAATCCATAATTGTTATGTTGAAATTCATATGTAGCGACTAATGATTCTTAATCATTAGGGATGACATGACCTAGGTTAAATGACGCATCGTTTGTGGTTGTTGCCTTGATTAATCGGTTTTCTAATTCTTAATGCTACTGCCTAATTAAATCTAGAAATCGTATCCTAGGTTATTTGGTGGTTAGGTTTAATCAACGATCGTATCTTGATTAAACAAAATCTAAGAAAAAACTCGGGTTAATTATTAACCCACGATTAATAGTTTCTAGGAGAGGTTTGAGAACAACAAATCAATGAAATATACTAAATTAAGGTGTAGGTTGAGATTGAACTAAAGAACCAGATCCTTATCGAATTTTACAATTTTTCGCATATTTTCTTTAATTTTTTTATTAGTTAGTTTCATTTTATTTTCTTATTCCAAAAATCCAAACACCCCCCCCCCCAACAATTTTTCCTAAACACAATTAATTTCATTTCATAGGCTAATCGAACATTCCTTGTAGGATCGACCTAGACTCACCACTGCTACAGTAATAGTCTAGTTATTTTATTTTGAGTAGCGTTACGACATGCAGGTCAATTTTGACGCCGTTGTCGGGGAGTACGGTGTTTTAGTTTCTGTTTGTGATTTAATTGGTGTTTTGTTTATATTTGTTCGTAATTGATTTCTTTTCAGTTATTTTGTGATTATTTTATGATCCTTTCTTTATTCTGTTTCGTGTTTGTGATTTATAAAAAAATAAAACAAAAAAATCATTATGGATGAAAGTAATATCTTTTATAATTCATATTCTCACTCTTATAACAATGTTTGGATTTATCAACCTAACATCTGTTATGGATTACATAATCATCAGAATTACTTCCATGATAGTTTGCAGGATGCACATCAACTCTCATATAGACTAGAAGCTTCCTATCACAACTCTGGTCCATCTCTGGAAGAGTTGAGTAATATTATAAACACTAATACTTTGCAATTACAGAAGAATAGACTACAATTCCAGCAGGATGGAGGGCAATTTCTAAAAATTACATGGTCTAGCACCCAAGATTTGGAGAGCCAACACGACTTAGGTACGTCTCTAGAAGAAATGCTTAATATTATGGTTGCTAACAATCTTCAAATTTGACAAGATATGTGGCAGTTCTAACAGAATACGCAACAGCAGTTTCAACAAACTATACAGCAAATCCAAGAGGATGCTCTGCAATTCCAACAAGATACATTGCCTCGATAGGGAGATATCAATCATTTGGAGCCACAAAGAGAAAAGGAGCAGTCTTATTAACCCAAGGTGTACCCGATGGACGTTTCTGCAGAAACTTTACAAAATGATGAAGAGCTTGAGAATTTTGAGGTCAACCCTAAACGAATTGCTTGTGCAGAAGAAGTAGAGGAGGAGCTCGAAGTAGAAAAACCTATATCATTTAGCTCAGAAGTAAGTACTAAGTCCGTAATTATATTCGATACTAACCCTTTACCTTTACGTAGTAGGTTTGAAGAATTAAACGAAAAAGAAAAAGGCGAAGAGTCTTTCGAATTATTTCAAAAGAGTGAGGACTCAGTAGAGATTAAGAATCTAAAGAAAGAGGAAGAGCGGCAAGAAATGCAGTTGTTAGGAGAGTTGTAGGTAAGTGAGATGAAGACCGAAGGTGGCAAGCAGGATGTCGAGTCTCCACACCCATTGGCGATACTTTTACAAATACCATCTTGGTGTGAGAGGGGCGATGCCCGAAAAGACGAGTGGACATTAGAGTATGATGGTGAAATGATGAAGTTCCACTTCTCAGAAGCCTCGAGGCATCTTGTCGATAAGGAGCTTACTTCGATGGAAGGTGCTTTAGGCTCCTTACGGAGTTTGAGCGTGCTTCCTGTTGGGCTCAAGCATCCATTTGACAATGGATGATGTGCATATACCGAGGGTCAAGCTTATGACCTAAAATAAGCTCTTGATGGGAGGCACCCCATCTGTATCCTTTTGTTTTCGTTTGTGTTTTTCTCTTTTGTACATATTTATTAGTTGGTTTGCTTTAAGCGTTTATTTGCTTTTTATGTGTTTTGGTTGTAGGTGGAAGATGGGTTGCTATTCTTCAAAAGGGAAGCTGCTATTTATTTCCTTTCAGGATTCCCATGGCCTCTCGAGGGAAGTATTCTTGTTTCCATTCCCTTTGTGTTTTTATTGATTTTAAGACGTTGAGGACAATGTCCCATTTAAGTGTAGGGGTGGGGCTAGTTTTAAAATTTTTGCACTTGAATTATGATGAATGATGAATGTGAATCATGAAATTCTATCTTAGTAGTTGGACTGAGAATTGAGTTATATGCCTGAATTTGGATTAAGCAACTTGACAGGAAGGTGAATTATGTGGATTGATTGAAGTTGTTGGTTGCATAGACTCAGTCAATAATTTGATACTTGAGTGATTAGGTAATGTATGAAATTTTGATGGATTTTCATATAAGCACAAGTGAGGTTTTGAGCCTATATGACTGCATTTCATAGTCATTATGTTTGTTTGTTGTGTGTGAGGCTCCCCTAGGAAGATTACCTTCAGAGCTTGCATTGAACCGGTTTGAAACTACAAGTTGCATGGTTTATGGAAATGATTAAGGCCTTCTTTGTTTTGAACCCTTAGCTTAAATAACCTACCAAGTCATTTTTTCCCTTGCAAACCCCTTTGAGCCTTTAACCTTGTTTGTTTCTATATTAATAACCTTACATTGAAACCCAAAAACCCACTAGCCTTACCCTATCACAAGTTTAATGAAGTAGTAAGTAAGCATTTAATGTTTATAATTTAGGGACTTTTATTTTGTATTGTATTCTAAGATATTTTTAAAGGTACTTCTACTCATGTTTTGTTGATATATGCTACTATTGTTTCCTATTTCTTGTAGTTTTATTAAAAAAAAAGAGATAACAAAAAGAAAAAAGAAAGGGAATAAAACATAGTAGCATTAGTTAGTAATGAGTAGTTGTAGTTCATTGTGCTCATATGTTTATCTCAGAATTTGTAGTTAGTTGTCCTTTTTACTTAGTACTTTGTGAATGCTTATGAGTAACCCCTTAACCTTTTTACCTTACCTTAACCCAAACCCCATTACAACCCAAGTAAAAGCCCTTTTGATCTATGATAGCATGTATTCTATGTAGAGGAAAGTGAGTGTATTTGTAAGCCTATGGTAGTGTAGTCTCTTAGAGGGAGTCTTGAGTGAAACACTAACCCATCACATACTTGAGTGATATGAGTGAACTCCGTGAGAAAAGTTCATCTTAATTTTATGCTTACCTTTGATCGATGGTATCTTAATTTGACTTTGTTTATGTGCATTGATGAAAAAATTATGATATATGTAGTAGCTTGATGCTTAAGTTACCAATGTCTAAAGGATTGCATATACTTGATTTTCTTTGAAAACGAATTGATAGAATATTTTGGATGAGTTTAAATTGCTTAAGGATAAGAAATAGTTAAAGTGTGGGGGTATTTGATAGGACTGAATTATCTTATATTTTCTTATGTATTTCCACGTTATTTCAATCCTATTTTTAAGATAAAAATGCTTAATTTGTGTTCAATTTGTGTTGACTTCTAGGTTGGATATCTTAATATATATTTGAGACCAAAAAAACAAGATTTTAAAGCAAATTGAAGCACAAATGCAAAGACTTGTGAATGAAGATGGACAATAGGAAAAAGAAAAGCAAAACGACAGTGTAAGAAGAAGAAAACACAGCGCAGGAGCTCAGAAGTAAAACGCTAGCGTTGCATGCATTTAACGCATGGTTTTTAAGGCTAGTGTTAAACGCATGCGTTAAAGCTAGCATTAAACGCTAGCATTTAGGGAAAAATGCATAAGAGGGCAGTAGTTGAGTGCTTTGGCGTGGAGAAGAACATGGGACTTAATTCGTCCCATTAGCTACAGGGGCGATAGAAACTAGAATAGTGGAGGCAGCTAGAGGCTAAGTGGGGGAGGCATGAAGAGTGAGCTGCGTAGCTGGAGAGTGAAGAGTGGAGACGGCAGAGAAGTGAAGAGCAATGAATAGTGTAGGTGGGTTAATGTTTATTTATCACATCATGAATAGTAGATAGAAGAGAGCTTGCCGTAATGAAGAAAATTTAGGGTTTTTGTTGGGGATGATTGTTATAGGATTGAAGCATTTTCTTGGGAGACCCATGGAAAACTAATATTCCTAGCCGGTTCGGAGGCGACATCGACGCCGATGGCCCAGGTTTATTGGATTATTTTTGTTGTTTCTTTCTCTCGTTAAGAATTGATTAAGTTATCTTGTGTTTACTGGATTGGGTATTGAATGATGATGATTTTAATGTGTTCATTGAATCGTTTAATTACATACTCATTGCTAGAATTTCGATATAATCCGTAATTGTTATGTTGAAATTTATGTGTAGCGACTAATGATTCGTAATCATTAGGGATGACATGACCTAAGTTAAATGACACATCGTATGTGGTTGTTGCCTTGAGTAATCGGTTTTCCTAATTCTTAATACTACTACCTAATTAAATCTAGAGAACGTATCCTAGGTTATTTGGTGGTTAGGTTTAATCAACAACTGTATCTTGATTAAACAAAACCTAAGGGAAAACTCGGGTTAATTATTAGCCTACGATTAATAGTTTCTAGGAGAGGTTTGAGAACAACAAATCAATGAAATATACTTAATTAGGGTGTAGGCTGAGATTGAACCAAAAAAACGGATCCTCACTGAATTCCCCAATTTTATCATTTTTCGCATATTTTATTTAATTTGTTTTTACTAGTTAGTTTCATTTTATTTTCTTATTCCAAAAATCCAAACCCCCCCAAAATTTTCCTAAACACTGATTAATTTCATTTTATAGGCTAACCAAATACTCCTTGTAGGATAAACCTAGACTCACCACTGCTACAATAGTAGTCTAGTTATTTTATTTTGACTAGCGTTACGACGTGTCGATCACGTATGTTAGATGGAATTCTTTATCCACTTGATCTATCAAACTTTAGACTTTATATCAAGTGTACTAAGGAGAAGTAGATAAATATACAGAGATTAAGTGGCTAAAAGATCTTCAGGTATCTTAGAGCTAATCTATACAGATATTTGTGGGCCATTTCCTACACTTTTTTAAAATGGTCAAAAATATTTTATTACATTCATAAACAATTACTCACATTATGGGTGCCTTTATCTCATTTATAAGAAGTTACAAACATTGGACATGTTCAAAATTTTCAAAACTAATTAACTTGACAAAAGGATTAAAAGCGTTAGATCTAACCATGGCAGTGAATATTATGGTAGATATGATGGTTTAGGTGAACAACATCTAGGTTCATTTTCCAAATTACTAGAAGAATATGGTATCATCCCATAATACACCATCCTAAGAAGCCCTAGTATGATCAATGTTGTTGAGAGATGAAACAAAACATTAAAGGATATAGTAAGGAATATGATTATTCACATATTCTTACCAGATTCACTCTAGGGAGAGGCTTTGAAGACCGCAACTTACATTCTCAATAGAGTTCCAACTAATGTAACAACTAAAACCACTTATGAATTGTGGATAGGCAGAAAGCCTAGTAGAAAACATTTTCATATTTAGGGTTGTCCAATTGAAGCAAGGCCTTATAGAACAAATGAAAGAAACCTAGACATAAGAAATTTTAGTAGTTATTTCATTAGATACTCTAAATGGTCATAGGGGTATAAATTTCATGATCCCACGAGTAAATATATTTTTAAAACTAAAATTGTCAAACTCCTTGAGGATGTTGAGTTTGAAGGGGGAGATAAGGTTTGACACTTTATATTGGAAGAGGAATTCACTGCTCTTCCTACAGTTGTTATTAACTATGATAAGATTATCATTCTTGACATTGTTCAGGAAGCAACTCCAGATCAATAAGACAATATTGAAAATCTCCCTAATCAAGATCAATTGGTTATTCTTAAAGGAAAAAATCAACAACCTCAAGAACAAATGCCATTAAGAAGGTCCACTAAAGAGAGGAGAAGTACAATTTCATATTAGTATGTTATCTTTCTTCAAAAACATGATATGGACATTGGCATAGTGGAAGCTAATCTAATCAACTCCTGTAAAGCCATTGAGAGTTCTAATTCTCAAAATGACTCCATGAATGAGGAAATTATGTCCATGATAGACAATAATTTTTAGGATCTTATCCTACTACTCGAAGGTGTAAAACCTATTAGTTGCAAATGGATATTTAAAACCAGAAAGGATTTAAAAGGTAATGTGGAGAGATATAAAGCTTGTCTTGTCATAAAAAGCTTTACTTCAAAGGAAGGCATCGATTATAAAGAAACTTTATCTCTAGTTTTCTTAAAATATTCTTTTAGGATTATAATAGCGCTTGTGGTACACTTTAATCTTGAGTTACATTAGATGAATCTGAAGACAACATTCCTCAATTATGATATTGATGAAGTAATTTATATAGAGGAACTTGAAAACTTTGTTTCTAATGTTTCAAAGTAGATGGTTTACAAATTAAAGAAATCCATCTATGGACTTAAGTGAGCTTCTCGTCAATGGTATTACAAGTTGCATTAAGTTGGCATCTATTTTGGTTTTAAGATGAATTTGTTGATGTACTACAAGTTGTATGAGAGTAACAACATAGACTTATTACATGAAACCAAGAAATTTCTAATAATGAATCTAGGGATCCAAATACATAGAGATTGTTCTCGATATATTCTTGGGTTCTAATAAAAAATCTATATTGAAAAGGTATTTAAGAAATTTGGTATGCAGGATAGTAAACCAGGCGATACCCTGGTTGTTAAAGGAGACAAATTTAGTCTCAATCAATGTCTTAACATTGACTTAGAAACTAAAGAAATACAAAAGATTCCTTATGCTTTGATTATTGGAAGTCTAACGTATGCTCAATTGTATAAATGCCTAGATATTGCATACATTGTTGGAATTTTAGGTATATATTTGAGCAATCTATAAATGGATCATTGGAAAGCGACCAAAAGGGATATGTGGTATCTTAAGAGAACAAAGACTAAATGCTCTTATAAAGGAGATCATATTAAGTAGAGATCATTGGGTATTCTGACTTCGATTTTGTGGGATGCCAAGATAATCATAGATCGACTTTAGGCTATATATACTTACTTGCTCGAGGAGCAATTTCTTAAAAGATTGCTAAGGAGACACTCATAGCTTCTTTTACCATGACATCTAAGTTTATATCATTCTATAAGGTATCCAATCATGGGATATGGTTATAGAAAATTGTCAATAGGCTATAAATTATAGATGCTATTGAAAGACTATTGAAGTTATTTTGTAACAACAAATCAGTAGTGTTGTATTCTAATAACAACAGGAACTCATCAAAGGCGAAGCATATTGACATTAAGTTCCTGGTTGGTAAAGAAAGAATTCAAAGTGGATTGATTTCTATAGAACGTGTTAGGACAAACTTCATGATCACATATTCGCTAACTAAAGGTTTACCACTCAAGGTCTTTCATGAGCACACTACTCATAAAGTTGTTATGTCATTTGATATGTTAGTTTAATAGGATTTTGTTTTTTTACAGATACTTATGGTTATAGACATATGTTATAGATTTTTATGATCTAATGCTACATTATAAATGACTTTGTATGTACCCTTTAATTTCATCCGGTTTGATCTCACTGAGGAATAAGGTAGGATCAGTTGGAAATAGATATCTTAAGGTCACATGACATAAAATTTCCATGCTACACATCCATACCTATTGTTGGATTTTTTTTAATGAACTTACATATATATATTTATATATTAATAATTATATGTCATGGGCAACTATGAGGTTTGGTCTAAAATTAAAAGCGATCTATTAAGATTTCAGGTTAATGGACCTAAATCATCTAATTAGGTATGTGTATTATATATGTAGAAACTCTAGTGTAATATTCCTAACTTATGATGGGAAAGTTAGGAATAAGCACTATACATATAAATAAGTGAATATTGTCCCTAAGAGAACTAATTAGGGTTTCTTTTATGATATCTTTTCGTTAGAAAAGACAGATAACTTATACTTATTTCTTAGATAGCCAAAAGCTAGAAAAGCCATAATAATTCAATCATGTTTGTTTTAATAGGTTCAAGTACGCTTGCACAATTAAGTTTATCCTTAATAATTCGATATAATTGCTTTGAGAGCATATTATAGATTTTATATTAAACTTAACACTATTTAATAAAAATAATAAAGTATATAATAGGGATAAGAATGTATGCGCGTCTAAAACAAAAAAGAAAATAAGGATTAGGAAGAAGTAGAACAGAAAACCTTTCGTTGTTATCCAAGCCGACAGAATCATCAATTTGGAAAAGGAAGGGAAGCCAGTGAAGTCAAACACGGGATGATTTTGGTTCTATATCAACTGATTGTCTATGTAGTTACTATTAAATGCAGCTTGGAGAAGCAAATGAACACTAAGACCAACTGCAAAGATATGCATGCTGGACTCCGAACCACATTTCTATGGATCGCTTAGACGAATAGGATAGGATCTTATGTCAAAATCCGAGAAGAAAATGTGGACGTGGACGAGAACGCATCTTCTCCTGCCTTAGAATTAGAGCTTCACAAGGTATGGATGCCCCAATTTCGGATGATAAAATCTGTTATTGATTAACTCAACTACGTGTTCATATCATATATCAATTGAATTGCCCTTTATAGCTTATGTCATAAATAGCACTAAAATATTAAAAATTTAATATAAGATACTAGTAACCTCAAATATAATCATCAATTATAAAATTAGTATAATAAAAAAATCCAAAAATGCTCAATTAATGTTCCATTTGAGATTCTCTTTATAGAATTTATTCAATAAACTTATTTTCTAATAAATATTAACACTTTTGTCTAAACATTTCTACATTTTAATTCATAAAATTAATTACTTTTTTATAAGAAAAAATAATAATTATTCCATCGATTTCTCATCCTGATAGAACAATAACAAGAAATAATTTAAGAATAACACTTAGTTGTAATTTAAAATTTTTAATTATAATTTCATAATAATTTTAGTTTTCCACTAATTGTTTCGTAACTTTTATCTTTGGTATTAAGTATTAAATATAATTAATAAAATACTTAAAAATATTTTAAAAATAAATTAATAATTTGTACATAAATTATAACTAATTAATTAACTATATAAACATAAACTAATAAATTCTCTTTTATAATAACAATATCATGTTTGTATATGTACATTAATGGGAAAATAAGGTTAATGGTGGCTTTTAGTAGTTTATCAAATTTTACGTTCTCAATTGTAATTAAGGATTATTATCTCATCTCTTCTTTATATGTTACATTATATTATGAGTAGCCAATATTATCTCGTAATATTTGGTAGTCGATAGGGCTATATGTCATCGAATACGAAACAGTGGACCCGCGCCAAACAGTTACTTTAAATAGCTTTGAAGCTTTTCGTTTCCGAAGCTTTAAGGAAAGTTGACTACTCAGTCATCATTTATTACTAGAAAGGTAACCGTGACACGCAGGCAATAGACTTCGTGACTCCTCGACCTATCAAAAACTGACAAAATACTTCGGTTGTTTGGTTCATTATTTTTTTTTATTCTAGTTTTTGTTTTTAGTTTTTATTTTTTTAAATCAAAGCAAAACTTTATTTAGTTATTAATATCAATATAGTTATATTTTTATTGTTGACGATAATGATATATGAGATAAAACTTCACAATAAATTATTTTTAATTAATTAAATTTGTTTTAATCTCTTATATAATATTTATTACTAAATTATCAATAAAATTATTTTATTTTTAAATAAAAATTAAATATATTTTAATTATTAAAATAAATAATTTAAAATTTATTTTAATTATTTAATCAAATTTTATTTGAATTTATATATTTTGAAGATATTTTAAATTTATTTATATTTATTAATAATAATTTATTTAATTTAATTATAACAATTAAATAAATTATTAAAAAATTAAATTATTCACAATTTTTATTAATAATTAATTAAATATTTAATATTATATTAAATTATTCACAATTGTTATTAATAATTAATAGATAAAATAATTAAATAATATATATTTAGTTAATACTAAACTGGATTATGAAAAAAACAAAAATCACTTTTTTTGGTTTTCATAAATTTTGAAAATTAAAAGAACCAAAACCAAAAACAGAAATCAAAGACTCGAACAAACAAATTCTTTACTAAATTTAAAAACGAAAAGAGAATACCAAAAATAAAAATAAAAATAGAAACAAACAAGCCCGATATTATAATTTACTCCATATCAAAGAGCATAAATAATGATTTACAACAATATCAGCAATCTAATAAAAATTTCGCTGATATAGATTCATGAATCCAATTTTCACTTATAAGTAGAATTTTTTAAGATTTTCACTAAAATGTCAATATAAAAGATTATTTATAACTAAAATTGTTTAGTGAAACTTATAATGTATCTTAAAAATTAAAGATTAACTTTATAATTGATGTTTACTACAACGCTTCAAATTTTGCATCCTGAAGGTTTCTATTGGTATTTGAAAACATCTATATCTATTGTAATATATACATGTTTAAAACAAATTTCATTTTAAACATGTAGGAAGCATTACATCTATATCTATTGTAAGAACATAAAAGGTATTTCAGTTTTGACAAGACAAAATAACAATAACAACACTAACATTTATGGGGTGTTTGGTTTGAGCACGGGGTTGGCTATAGATATGGGTATAATAGTAAAAGGGGATGGGAATAGGTATGAAAAATAAAAAAAAATGATGTTTGGTTTGTAACTTGGGATTCTGTATTAATACTAATAATGTTGTTTGGTTTGTTGCATTAATGAGAATGAAAGATAATACAATACCATTTTTACCCTCAATAAAAATGAAAATAATTTGCTCTTCATATATTTATTAGGGCTATCTTCATATGTTTAACTTACAGTAAACAAAATTAATCATTTTTGTCAAGGAATTTTATCGCAATTTTCGAGCATTAGATGAGCTATATGATCGTTTGTCAACAGAGCTGCTTAATGAAGAGTTCTTAATGTCATTTAACCCTCTAATATCTCTTACCATCTCACACAATATACCAAATGTACGTCTATCCATTTAGAGCTCACTAATACAAATAGTATCAAATTGTTTTGTGAGCCTAAATATCCATTTCTTTCTCTCATGTTTGATTTCTTCTTTGGTTTTCAAAGGGGGTCTCGTAATGTGCAAATACATCAACAACATTTGATACCAAGTAACAAAAACTAGATTGAATACATTAACCAATGTTGCTATAATCCGAGCATTTTGAATTAATTTGCGTCGTCTACTTATGATAGGGGTACGTGCCATAATGTTCTACATTGAAATTAAAGGTAGCTGTTAAGTTAACGAATACGACTGCTCACAGATTGAGCAATAATATTGTATGCATATGAATAGAGATATATTCCTAGTTAATCACAATATTATTGTATACATTCGATTTTAATTATTTAGAACGGGTAATAATATCTATTTATCTACCTCTTCCAAGAATTTTAGAAACTAGATTTTTTTTAAAATCTGAATCCAAAAGCACGCAACGTATGTTAAAGTCTGTATACAATTGTTAAGGCTTTCAAGAATGCAACTCTTCTAAATCCAAAGCACGTAACTCTTTCAAGAATGTCTTTATACAATTGTTAAATTGTAAAACCAAATAAAAGTAGTTCTTCTCTGTATCCAAAGTTAAGGCTTTATCAAAACAAAAAAGGCATGACTTTTATGAAGAAACAGACGTTGGATAAAGTCTTTATACAATTGTTAAATTGTAAAACCAAATAAAAGTAATTCTTCTCTTTACCCAAAGGTTAAGGCTTTATCAAAACTAAAAAGGCATGATTCATAAACAGACGTTGGATAAAGATGTGCGTCTTTATACAAAGGTTAAAAACTATAAAAGTACTTCTATTTCGTTGTTCTTGAAAGCCATTAAGAGCTTTACAAAACAAATAAACAAACACCTTAAAAGACGATTCGCATATACAAAAAATCAAATTAAATCACAAAACAATAATTATAAGGGAAAAAAGGAGCATATTGGTTTTATGATTCTCGTTTAATCTATAACCATATGCACTTTCACATCATCAAACTATATAACAGATTGGTTATTCTCTTGATTAAATCATAAAACGAGAGATTTCAGAAAAAATACCTTGAGGCGCAGAATAAAAAAATCTTTTGTTGATGAGATGTGATAAGGCAGGATGGGAGATCGTAAGGAATTGAGAGGTGATAAAGAAGTAAAGAGGATGGTAGGGCAGAGGTTGAGGATAAAAGAGTAAAAAATAAACGTGATTAAAACTTAGGTTAGAATGAAAACTCGATACCCACCCCCTTGGTGGGTTTAGTAGATTCCCAATTTAATTGGAATAAATCCATTCTCCTGGAATTAAAAACCCCAAAGCAAACACTGCTTTTTACAATTATTCCATTCCTTTATTCCCAAACCTCAAACCAAACGCTGCCTTAGTGTATTTCTACTATTTCTTATAAAATCCTTGTGAATGGTGAACCCTACAAGCATATCAAAGTAGCTACCCCATTTCCCCTTATAAGCATATCAAAGTAGCTACCCCATTTCCCCTTATATGTTTTTCTTTAGTCTCAGAAGTTCTCCACAAGTTAATAAAGAGAAATGTTAGTAGGAATGGAGCTTTTAAATTCCACTCCAAATGCAAAAAGGTTAGAATTGTCAGCTTGAGTTTGCTGATGATATCTTTATCTCCTCTAAAGTTGTCATCAACTTAGTCACTTCCATCTCAAAAGCCTTTAATGTCTTTAATAAAATTTCTAGTTTCACTATCAACAAAGATAAGTCCATTTTGTTCATTTCAATTAGTGCTAGGCATTTAGCTTTAAAATTATTCTTGATCACAGGATTCAAGCTGTCTTATCTAATTGTAAGATACCTTGGGATTCTTGACTCTTCCATTAAGCTACCATTTTTAGATTTTAAACTTTCACTAGATAAAATTAAGAGAAGAATTGATAATTGTGCTTCCAAGACTCTCTTCCTAGCTGGCGGATGTCAATTGATCAACTATGTCATTACTCTTTAACTAATTTTTGTGCCTCTCATGCTGTCTTCCCTCAAGCTATTGTTAAAGCAATAGAAATAATGTTTAGATTTTTCTTTGCTCAACGAACTGTAGTACAAGTGGAAGTCATATAGTATGCTAGTTTGAAGTATGCTTGCCTAAGAAAATGGTGGTTTGGGAGTTTCCCCATTAAGATCTTTAATTCTGTCTTAAAAGTCAAAAGACTATGGAGATTACTTCAAGACTAATAAGCTCTTTTGGTCCAATAAGTGCACGTATACTATATAAAAGGTCAAAATATCTGGGTTGTAAGGGTTCCTGCAAATGCCTGTTCTCTCATGAAACAATTATTCAAGCTGAGATGTACCATCAGGGTCTCTTGCATATATGTTGTTAAGAATGAGATAAACATTTCTTTCTGGCATGATTATTGGACTCCTTTTGGTCTCCTGGAATCTTTAACAGTAACTGCTCCTTTGAAGGCAGTTTTAGCATCCAAATGCCTCAGTCGCTGAAGCTTTCTTCATAAAACCTTGTAGACCTCATTCTAGCATTTGCTCTCTCGTATTTTCTTTCCAAATTTGCATTAAACAATTCTCGTGAAGATTTTGTTTTATGGATTCACAATTCTTTAGGTAATTTCAACAATAGATCCTACTGGTCTCTCTTCGGGAATTCCTCCCTGTTAAGATATCATTAGCCAAGTCAACACGCAGATATATTCTTAGCTCAAATCCATGCTGTTAATATTTTACTGTTTCTGTAATATATTATACTCCTTGATTTTTGTCATTTACTTTGATTTTCCTTTGATTTGATTAGGTTTGTATTTCCTAATTTGTAGCTAATTCATCTCCTGTAAATGGCTATTTAACAGCCACGGCTTGCAAGAGCAAACATACAACAAACTCTTCCACAACTCTGTTTTTCTTATTTCCAGTTTGTACACTCCCAGCATGTTCCTTAGCATAAAATAGTTTGGCACAAGCACAGTTCACCTCGAACTTCAGTTCTATTATGGCTAACTATCAAAAACAGGCTTCCAACTTCTAACAGATTAGCCAGATACTCATACTTGCCTAATTATTAGTGCACTCTCTGCAAGCTCTCTCTTAAAAATGTTGAGCATTTATTCTTTCAATGCTAATATACTAATTGCTTAAGACAAGCAATCCTTGATCTTTGTAACATTAACAACCCCCTGATTCCTAGACTGGTATTACTAAATGGTACCCCAATATTAGGATGAGTTTCAAGGTGATCTATAGAATTTTTGGATTAGCTTTCAGGTACTTAGTCTCTGATTGATGTGATGAAAGAAATAAAAGAATCTTCCTTGATAGTTCCTACAGCAAGAAAAATCTTCTGCAAGCAATATGTGGTAGAATTAGAAATCATATTTTCACTTATAAGGAAAAACACTCATTCAGCCCTCGATTTCAACTTGTTTGGAGGATTAATTAACTCTTTCTTGTAACTTCTCAATCTTACTAGGATCCTTTTGTATTCAACTAACAGTATTGATGTAATCATCTGAACATTAGATGATTTTTTGTATGTACGTAGAACTATTTTGTTTTGCCTTTTATGATCTTATATATATTCATTATTTCTTTAAAAAATTAATTTATATTAAATAATATTATTTATTTAAATTAATAAGATAAAAATTATTATTAGTATTACGTAACAGAAGGATATAAAAGCTGTGTGCAACTAAAAAATTTCCCGATAGTTGGTAGTTTAATTTTAACCCACAATCATGATGAGTACAATGAGGAGTGCAACCCGGACCACAATCACAATTTTAAACTTTACACATGAGTAAAGAGTGATGGTAGAAAAACTTTGTTAAAATGGATAACATTTCTATGATAAAAAGTGGGAGTGAAACTACCTCCAATACGCTAATTCTGCTATCGTAAGAAAAATAGAGGAGAATATACGACATTTTCCGAAGTAATATCCTTATTATAGAGACTAGTAAAACATTGAAAATTTAGTTAGAAACTAGTCCAAACACAAGCTAGTAAAAAAAAAAGAAAGGAAGAAAAGCATACAAGAATGGCTGGCGTATTCCGTATAAAAAAACTTAATTTGTAATTTTAGCCCCACTTATCTTCGTCGCACACGAAAGTCGAAAGTCAAGTACGAAGGTTAACAGTCTGTAATCTTATCAAAAAACGACTACAGGACAATAATTAATAATTATGATTTTTGTTATCGATAGAAAAGCCAAAGAGTGTTGTTTGTGAACTAATATTATCTGCTACTTTAATTTTAATGGAAAAGTGCACAAAGATCGATTTTGAGGGAGACTGTTATTAAGCTCTCCGTGGATCTCGATCTTGTAGATTGTACAGTGCAAGGTCCTAGGTAGAGCAAGAGTTGTCTGTGGGGTTCATGATAATTATTTCATGTGAAAGTAAAGGAACAAAGCCATCAAATCCTGCTGAGAAAAATAACACGCAATTCTTTGGATTTTTGTCACTCTGTTCAACGCAAAATACCCTCCAGCAATCATCATGTCCTCTACCTCCGTCCTCTCATTATTACTACCTCACTTTCATCATCATAATCATCGTCCCAACTCCATCTTTCAGCGGTCACCAACCCCACCTGAGCCAACATCATCAGTCTAACCTCATAAGAAGAATAAAAAGAAAGAAGGAAGCGTTCAGGAGTTAAAGACGAAGATGGGCTCAGTCAAGAAGAGAAAACTCTATTGTTATTTTCTTCAACTGCCTTGTACCTTGGTGTGAGAAAAGGGTTCTCCTGCTTCTTGGAACGAATTTACATCTCAGTTTCTTCTCCTCTCTATTATGGGAATCGAAGCATCATGGTCCGACTGTTTACTAGGTCAAGTATACCTATGAATAAGTAAAGTTTGCAAGCTTTCACCTTTATGGGTCCTAATTTTGAATTCTTATCATGCCTGCTTTGTCTAAACATGACATGAAAATGAATTTATTCGGTTTGTGTGTATGCGTTAGGGAATAAAATGCTGAGCTCCCCACCTCTATATCTTCCCTTTTCTGGATATTACCATTGTATTCTTTTGTCCTGTTGTTTTAAGGGTTTTGTATTAGTGCAAGTTTCTGAAATCTGCAGGTGATATAAAGATCTCTGGTCTATATTTCCATATGTGCCTATGGAAATAAATGTTGTTCACTTATTCACATTCCTGAACTCTTGTATCTTGTTTTGATATAATTCTATTCTATTCTATTGTATCATATCTTTGTACATACTACGTATACTCCTATGCATGAATATATCAACAATCATAAACTAAACACTGAAACTAGGACTAGATGCTTCTTTAAGTTCAACTAATTAAGTGTTGATCATCTCTTTTTGTCCATTTCAAATACAGTTATTTTAAAATTATTATTGTAAAAAAATAATAAGCTCCTAAATACTTGCACATTCACACAAACACTCATGCAAACAATGAAAGAAAAGTATTCTTGTAATGGAGCCAACCTAAAATTAATGCACAAATATAAAGAGAAAAATAATTTCAATAATATAATAATATTTGTATAATAAAAAGTTGACCAATATAAATTTATTTTAGTATAACTTTCTTTAGGTAACTTCTAATGATTTAAGGTTATATTAATTGGAATGTAGACAGAAATTTGCAATGACTCTTAAAGCATTTGAATTACTCGAGATTTGACCATTCAATTACTCCTTCAAAGTTACTTCATAATTCCAAAAGTTAAGTTTATTTATAACACTCCTTATAAACTTGATTTTTTTGTAATTTCAAACATTATCTATAATTTTTTAAAATCATCACACTTGAGGAATTTAGTGAAAATATAAGCAACTTGATCAAGAGACTTCATAAATTTAATGTTAATTTCCTTCTTAACAATGTATTATGGAATAAAATAAAATTTTATATCAATATGCTTACTCCTATCATGGAACATTAGATTTTTAACTAAATCTCAAGCATACTTATTGTCCATCGTGATTTTTGTTACTTCCATTTTCTCTCTGAATAACCTTCTTAATCAAATTGTGTGACAAGTACAAGAGTTTGCATTATATCTAAAAAAGATAAAGCCACTATTACTTTTTCTATCATTAAGATCTTTGAAATCACTATCACAAAAATCTATTAAATTAAAGTTTTTAGAAGAAGAGTTGTAATTTTAAGATACTAAAAAATTATTGTAGTTATCTTCAAGTGAACTTTAGAAGGCATCTAGAAGATCAATTAATAATTCCAACTATAGATAAGATATATGGCTTTGTATAATTCCAGTACCTCAAGCTTCCTGAAATATTTTTGGGCAAAGTTGGATCTACACTCCCTATCTATCAAATATTTTTTTTAGACTTCATATAAGTGTTAATTGACTTAATATCTAAAATTTAAAACTTCTTAATTAGCATCTCCTCTCTATGACCTTCTTGAGTGATAAAAATTTAATCTTTCATTTGTTTCACCTTGATCCCTAATTAGTAAGACATTAAACCCATGTCACTGATCTTAAACCCTTGGGTTATGGAATCTTTGAACTCTTCAAATGTCTTTAGATTATTTCTTGTGAAAGTAAGATTATCTATATAGATATATGCAAACAAATAACTAATCATCTTTAACCTTTTTAATATAAAGAGCATAATTTTGTAAATTGTAGTAATCATATTCTCTTGAAAATAATTGTGAATTTGAATATTTCAAGTTCTTGGTGCTTGTTTTAAGTCCATATCTTTCCTTAATTGCAATACTTTAGCTTGTTAGCATTCAAACACATATCCTGTTAATTTCTTAATGTAGACTTCTTCCTTTAAATAACCTTTGAGAAAAGATGACCTAACATCTAATTGATGAATCCTCCAATAATTTTATACAAAAAGATATATTAATAAACAAACTATTTTTAAACGAGCAACATAGGTTAATAACTTTTCATATTCAAACCTTGCTTCTGCTTGTACCCTTTGGTAACAAGCCTCACCTTGTATCTCTCTACTTCACCATTAGTACTTGTTTTGATTTTGTACACCCATTAGACTTTAATGGCATGATGACCTTTTAGAAAGTAATAAGTTCTTATATGTTACTCTCTTTGATGGCTTGGATTTTCTTATTTATTACATGAATCCACTTTTCATTCTTGCAAGCATCTTTAAAAATTTAAAAGAGTAATATTTGCAAGCTAATAAAAACAAGTGACGATTATAAAAAAAAAATCAAGTCTTCAATATCTTCAAAGTCCCACGCTTATTAGTGAAGATGTAGATGATGGTGCTTGAGATGATGGGGTTGATGAGGTTGGTAGAGAAAAATATTTTGACTTATTAAAAACCCACTTTTCTTTTTCATCTTCAAAATATGGAAGGAAATTATGAGATCCATTTATCTAACAGTTTCAATTCGAAGAAGCTTCTTGATTAAGTTTTAACATCTTTATTAATAACAATCTTTCAATTTTTTGGTTTTCAAAATTGTAACCTTTTAAGTTATCATATCCAACAAAATCAAACTTCTTACTTTAATTATCAAGTTTATACCTTTCTTACCATACAATATGCACATATAAAATAGAGATAAACACCCTTAAGTATGATGCAGAAGGCTTCATTTTGCTATATTTTTCTTATAAAGTGATATCTTTCAAGATCTTTGTAATATTATGATTTGAGAAATAAATCACACATAAAATTGCTTCTGCCTAAACTTCCTTAGGCTTCATCATTCTTTTTAATATTGTTTTTTCGAAATTCAAGATTAATAGATTCTTTCTCTAAACTACTCTATATTTTAGGAAACATAAGCATTATAAGAGGACAATAAATCCTATGCAACTCACAAAAAGCTTTAAAATTCATTATAAATATACTCTCCATTTATATCATTTCTTAAATCTTTAATCTCAAAATCAATTTGTTTTCCAACCAAAATTTTAAAATTATTAAACGTATCAAAAGTTTTAGACTTCTATTTTTAAAACTTTACCTACATTTTTCATCAACGAAGAGAATAAAGTAAGAGCTTTTACTAAAAGATAGATGATTGATAAAACCATAAACATCTATGTAAACAAATTAAAGTGGCTTGGTATCTCTTAAAATTTATTGGTTTGGAAAGGTTTTCCTTTAATGCTTTCTAAGTAAGCATGCCTCAAATAGATGTTTTGGATGATTGAAATTCGTCTCACCATCTTCTTCTCTACTAAAACTTTGATTGTTTTAAATTTAAAATTTTTATAACTTATATACCATATCCATAAAGGATCATTGACACTATGCTTCAAATAAATACCCTTCTAGGTGTCCAAGTTTAATCAAAACATCTTGTTGCTAGTTATAGTCACCTTGACAATAAGATTAGCATTATGATCTTAAAGCCAAATAATATAGGCTTCCATATGAATTCGACAACTATTCTTTAAAATTTTACCAATTTTTAAAATGTTATTCTTTAATTTTAGAGGAAAGTAAATATTAGAGAGAAATTTTATGACCGCTTGTTTTTGTCTCAAGTAAAATCACACCTTTTGCATTTGATCTTCATCATTGCATTTTCACCAAAATGTATGGTCCATGTCACCTTGGTATTTAATTTCACAAAGTTACATTTATCACATGTCATATGATTACTAGTTACATTATTGAGTATCGTATATTGTTTTTACCTTTTGGCTCATCCTTTATCGTAAGTAGTATAGTTTCCTCTATTGCATCTTCAATGACTTCTACAAATTTTGCCTCATTCTCATTCTTAAAAAAAATATTCCCAAGAATAATGATCATGCTTGCTACATTAATAATGTTTGATAAAGGACTTGGACTTTGTCATTTTTTCATGTATTATATTTATTAAAATTGTCTCTTCCTCTTCCTCTTAGGCTTATTTGACCATGTTAAATATTTTAAGGCCCATTTTTACTATAAGTGCCATTTTTAGCTCTTCTCCTCTTTCTGGCTCTATACATGTCCATAACCTCATCAATAACTATGTCCACATCCACTTGTAAATTGTCTTTTTTCATTTGACTCTAAGTAATTGTTTCAAAACTTTAAGTATAACTTTGCCTGTAAGGTTTGTTTTACTTGCTAGTATATCCTTCTTGTAACAATTCATCATTTCTTTATGAGCTAGTAAAGATCCACTTAGCTCACTAACTCACTTCTTCAGTTTTTTAATAGCCACTATTGTATAATTAAATTTTAAGTTAAAATATTGTAGGCCATTCTCCATAACTTGTACATCTTGAATGATTTCACCGTACTTCTTTATTTGATTCTTTACTTTTTAGAATCTTATAAAGTACTTTGAATTGGATTCGTCATCCTTTATTAAGAGTGTTTTGAATTCAGTCCTAAGAGTTTGAAATCATCTTTAGCTTTTCAACTCCTACAATCAAATTTTAAATAGTAACCTTTGCATTTTTTGATGTGGTTTCATTAGTTATTTTCTTGAACATTTCTTTTTAAGTGTGGTATAATATTCCTTTATTTCTTAAAGGCTTCTTTTTTAGGTGAAGTCAAGCTTGCCTTATCTTAGGGCTTTATATAGCCTTTGTTGACTACATATCATATGCCTTATAAACCGATAATAGCATTTATCCTAAGTGCCAAAGTCTCATAGTTGAGTTTAGTCAATTGTGGATAGAGGAAAGACATAGAGGCTCCTTTTGATGTCATAGTTGGCTCTAATACTACTTTGCTAGAAAAATAATTATGCTTATAAACACTTTCATAAAATAAAACATTACAAAGCAACTTATAGAACCAATGGAGAGTTCCAGACTAACTAACTTAAAACCAATTAATGCTAGAATACAAATAGGAAAACATTTTCTAGATATCGTAAAATCTATAAGACCGAAAAGAATTCACTAGGGTAGCCTTATTTTACTGTAACTCTCTCTAGGCAACGACAAATGACTCAAGATTGAATTAATTTAAATTTAGACACGTACAGCTTTAAAACAATCCTTAAATCACCTTAATTGGTTAAGATTTGACTATTTAGCTATTCTTTCAAGATTGTTGTATAATTAAAAAAATCAAATTTATTTCTACCAATTAATATGATAGATATTTTACTTACTCCTTAGTCTTGGCACGACAGAAGATCTATGTTGTTGTATCATTAACATTTATACATATATGTATATATGATATGACTCTACAAGAAAACAACACAATCCGTGACTTTTTATTAAAAAAATGTCGCTGAATGTGAAGACTTTTCGTGAAGTTTTAAAAACATTAGGAAAAGTTCAAATTTTCCATGAAGTTTTACAAAAACGTCGCGAATTTGTAACACTTTTTGCGACGTTTTTTATTAAAATGTAACGAAATAGAAACCGTGACATTTTGTTGAATAAAACGTTGCTAAAGCCTTCAGCAACAAAACAAACGACGTCATCTTTAACCTTTCCATTTGTTCCGCCAAAAGACAGAACCTACCTGATCTTTTTCTTTCTACCTCATTAACCAAAACGTTATTCTTCTTCTCGGCAACTCAGCCGACATAGTCGTCATCTTTTGTAATACTGACCACCGCTTTTCCTACACCAAAGTTGTCTCCGATCATCTGCAGATCTGTCCAATTACCGGAGCCTAAAGGCCTCAAACTTCTCTCTCTTTCCTTCTCCACTCGCTCACCCACTCCGATTCAATCTCGGTCTCGTCATGCATGGATCATTTACAAGGCTTAAGAAACCACCGTTGAAGGTTTGAACTTCTCTTGCCTTTTTGTATTTTTCCTTTCAAATTCTATTATTATACATTTTCTTGCTTTTTCTTTCAATTATATTGTTCATCTTTTATTGACTTGTACAGTTATGTTCGGCTCTGTTCAGTGCATGTAATGGTTCCAAAGACTGCTTTTATGCATTGCCCTTTTAGTTTGTAATGATTAATGCCTTCATTTTGATAATCGTGTTTTATTGCATTAACAATAGTATATGTAACTAATTTTAGATTGTAGGTAGTGAGGAATGCGATACCTGAACGTTTGTTGTTCGTAGTTAGGGGTTAAAATAAAGAGTAGAATTACATAATCAGCAGTTCACACCTCTGAGCAAGCTTATAATGACACACTCTGATTGTGGGTTTCTGCAATATTTTAGTTTATATGGACTACATTTTAGCTGTAGCAGACTGCAAGAAGCCCAAATCACAGTTGCAGTTTTTTAGTTGATGAGGACAGTGAAATTATTGAAGAACTTTGTCAAAATAATGAATATCTAAAGGCTCAACTATTGAACTTGGAGAAAGCTTTGAAGCAAGCAATTGCAAGTCAAGATGAGCAACAACGATCTACACAACGTGTGCTTTTCATTCCATTCCAGGTAAATAAGACCTTAGTTTCAGTTTTACAGAATGATTTCATAGGTTCTTCACATATTTCTGATGACTTTAGATGCTGATATGAACTACGGATTATACAAAACACTAAAGAGAGCTATTGTTATGAGATGAAGGAACCAGTTTTCTGTAGGAATGTTCGTCCTTTTTAGTGTTATAGCATCATGAAGCTATAAAATTGTTCATTCACAAAATTGTTGATTTATAAAAGATATGATTCCTATTTCCCTGACTTGTATGCCATTGAGAAGTGTGAAGCAACACTTCTTATTGTAGATGTCATAATTGTTGTATCTGGAACCTAATAATTCATATACTTGTCTCATTAGCTTCTTAATTCTCATGTCGTTGACTCTTTTGGGATTGGTTGCTTGTGAAACTTGTATATCTTTTGGATATCTCCCACCACATATAGAAATCTAATTTGCTAAAAGTATTTTAGTCTGAAGCTTTTATACTTCCCATCATTTTTCTTTCTCCTTGCAATAGGCAGTGTTAGTGCCTTATATATATTTTTTATATTGAATTCTCTATCAGATTTTTTATTTCAGTGGAGGAAGGGTTTGAAACTTAATGGTGAAATCACTATGGACAAGTGTACTTTAGATGGTGTAAGAGGCTTACGGATCATGCTGAGTGCTACAATTCATGACGTCTTATACTACACGAGCCCTATCTATTGTCAAAGTTTTATTGACTCGATATACTGTGTCCATTTTCAAACCTTATCTCATAATGCTTTGCTTTGTTTATCAAAATTGGTTGTATTAATAATGCAGGGAATATAGATCCATTATTTTATGTTCTCTGCCCTCTGTTTTATCTTCGAATGTGTGTGTAAACATATGGATATAAACCTTACCATTTGATTTCCTTATCTTTTATCCATCTGCCGTTTCACATTTTCTACTGTTCCTAGGAGATTTTAAGCATCATGTAGTGTATCTTGTAAATATAAAATCTAAGAGTAAATCTTTGGAACTCACTTGTAATTTCAACTTTCGATCAAATTTGTTGATGTATTGGACAACACTGCCTCTGTTACCTCTAACAACTTGAAAGAACTAATTTTGACAAATGAAAAATCTGACTGCATTTGTTTTTCTTTTCTATTTAGTTGTCTACTTTATCTGAAACACAACATGCAATGTATTTTCCATTTTCAGAGTGGAACCTTTTGTTTGTAAAGAATACTTCGATAAGCGTCCAATTATTGTTCCTTACCACAAAGGTGGTAGAAGGCTGCATATTGGATTCCAGGTAATGCTTTTCAATTATGTAACTCATTTTTAGATCTCTATGCCACTTCTGAAATAGAAAATTGGTAAATTATCTTTCTTCATATTGATATTTTTACATAATTATGTAGGAATTTACTAAAGAATTAGCGGCTCGTTCCCAAGCTATGATGAAAATTTTTAATTCAGTAAAGGTGAAAATATCCAAGAAAATGAAGGTAGGACATACGGATCATTGATGATGGAGATTTTAACTGGACGTGAAGAAGGGCACATAGATTACATGCTGCAGGTACCTAGTTGTACATATACATAATCTTTTAGCTATTTGTTTTACATATTTATTTTTCTATGGTTGCCTTTCCACACTATTGTCCTGTGAAGGATTGATTTCCGCTTTTGACCTCATGTCGATTAGTTAGTGACAGATGAAGCCATCTTTATTGGATATTTTGCTATCATATGAAGCTGTCTTTACTGAATATTTTGCAGTCATATGTATTATATTTTGCACTCATCTTTACACTTATGATGTACTTTTTATGTTAATTAGTGTATTATGAAATGTTTGTGAATTGCAATTAAATCATAAATTATCTGCACGTATGAAATTCTTGTGATATATGAATAATTATTAAAATCAATGATATACTAAAAATTGAAGAATTAAATAAATAAAATTCATAAATAATATTGAATAGTTAATAAACAAATAAGTTTTTTTTAATTATTTAAAAATAATTATTAAAATTGAAAATTTATTAAATTAAAATTATTTTTGAAAAATAAAAAAATAATTAAAAGAAAATAATTTTATTTAAAATGTCGCTGATGACTTTCCGCGATGTTTTTAAAACATCGTAGATGCTTTCTACGACATTTTGGAACGTTGCAGAAAGACCAATCTTTCAGTGACGTTTTTTGAAAAGTCACGGAATGTTAGTATTTTTCGTGACGTTTTACGAAAAACGTCACAGAAACCTTTTGCCTACACCACATTTCGCGACGTTATTTGTGACGTTTTTTAAAACATTACAAATTGCATTCTGTGATGTTTTTTATACGTCGCAAATTATGTTGTTTTCTTGTAGTGTTAAAAAATTCATTTGAAGAAAAATGAAAGTAAGATGTTTGAAATTATTGTTTGAAAAACATTTTAGGCACATAACTTTTAAAGTTTAATTTTCAAAAGGTGAAAATGAAGAATTGAATACTTCACAGACTATAGAGTCGCATTCATTTCCACAACATTTCATTGGATCCAAAGAGCAATTACGCCTTGGCCCAAATACCGTTGTTACACCTAAAAGAGAATTTAATGGTTCTTCATTGGCTTTTAGACCATTGGACAATAATAGGTAGATCAGGCCAGCTTCTTCTACATTTGGTTAATGAAGCCTCTATGTTCTTATCTCTTTCCCCATACTCTCCTCTCTTTTCTTATTTAAACATTGAAGTTGAATTTGGGGTTTTGGATTTTCTTGTATGGTCTCGTTAATTAGCTACAAGAACAATTAAGGCTAATGTCTTAAAAGAAAATGAGAAACTAGGATTTATTGGGAACTAGATCTTCTGTAACCATTACCCTGTACCAACTCTGTTCCACGTGATCTCACCCATACAAATATGTGGGACCCATGTGGGACCTAGAGAAATATATGGATGAGATCGCATGGAATAGAGTTGGTACAACATAACGGGTACTGAGGATCTCATCCCGATTTATTGCAAACATTTGTCAAGCAATTGTCATGGCTAAAGACTCTCTGAAGTAAAGAGAATAGACTCAGAAGGTGTAGGCTGAAATACAGAAGTCAGATATCAAAGTGAGTGAAGTTTAAAAGGGCCTTTTTTATTTTTTAATTAATAATTCTTACGTGAAATTTTTTATTTTTTAATTAATAATTTTTATGCGAAATTTATATTCTACATTTCATCCATGTGAAAAACGTATTAGCTGATATGGTTGTTAACAAAAAACGTATTAGCTGATATGGTTGTTAACAAAGGGTCTAACAGTGAATTATTTTTGTTAAAGATTAAAAGTTCGAATATTTTATTACTACTTTTAAAAGTTTAGGCTATAATTATAAAATTTAGTAAAGTTTATGATTTCTATAATTACAATATTTAGTAATGTTTATGATTTTTTTTTATTTAAACATTTTTAAAATTATAAACCATCCACTTCTTTTCAATTTTCAATATGCTAACATCTCATGTCTCTTCTTTGTAAGCATACAACTTTATCTTTTAACTTGTGAACAACATCAATTTAATTTGGAGAACTTATAATTTTTGGCAATAATGAGACAATTTCTTTATGAAACATAATATTTTATTATTATATTTTTTAATTTTATACTAAATTCAATTTCAAATGAATAATTAAATTTGTTATTATTATTTATATATTAATAGACATTAGTTTATTTCAATAAATTATTTTATTTTTATATTATATATTTACTTATTTTTATAACTTTTATTTTTAATCTACTATATATCGGTGTTATAATAATCTAATACTAATTGAACCTTTATATCTTAAACCTCTCTTCTTACAAGTTTGATGTATGATACGATTTCTAAAACATTAGAATTTGTTTTTTGAGCTCTTGAATTGTTTAAGAACTCATTTTAACATATTCGTTGACTTTACATTGGATGTCTTTTAGAATAGTTTTCATAAATTTTACTTCTCACATTAAAATTTTAGTATTTTCATGTGTGATTTATTTTGTTCATTCATGTTTGCTCCTTACAATTTCATTCGCGTGAAAAAAAAATATTTTGCCCTCCACACTGTGTTATTGGTGTTTCTATTACGTTAAATGTCTTTAAATTCCTAACATTCGCTTCTTGTTCTTTGGCCGATAATGGTAATAACTATTTTTATGTTTTTAATTATCTCAAGTAAGATCTAAAATAATTCTTTTTCTTTCTGAGCTAAACTGATCACTTCAACTTAAACATTATCACTTAAAACTTAATAAAAAACCTCCAACAATAAAAAACTTAACTAAACCACACATTGAATAAATTTTAGTTTGAGAAAGACATCATGAGGGACCATTATGTGTATTACTTAAGGAGACCAAAGCCTACATTAGACTAAGCACAATTTCACAATTTTAACTCGACATGAGTTAATGTAAACTCAAATCCATATCTTTATATCTTTTGATGATATATTATTGTGCATTGCTTTGAGGAATGGTATGAAAGCATGTACTAAACATCCTATACCACTGTCTCATTCCATAGCCACTTTCTATAAACATACAACTTTTATCTCGAATCCCAAATCTAATACTATCTTAAATACAATATATGTGATAATACAGGATAGGAATTGGTGTATTGCCAAAAGGAGGAAATGAAAGCATTAAAAAAAAGAAACTTGGGAAGTGATGAATAGATCGAAAGGAAACAAGACAGTCAGATGCAAGTGGGTTAATGGCATCAAATACAAGGCAAACGGATCACGAGAAAGTTATAACATCAGACTAGTTGCTAAAAATTTTATAATGTCAAACAAGTTGCTAAAAATTTTACAAAGACCTTACACCAACCAAAAAAAAAGAGTAGAATCACCAGTAGCACATTTCAAATTAAAATATCTTGATGTTAAGAAATCTTTTTTAACAGAGACTAAAAAAAGGAGGTTTTATGGAGATACTACTAGGTTTTAAGAAAATATTTAGTAAAAATAGGGAACATTGTATTGCTTGAAAAACTCACAACCATGTTCGAAATTGATAAAGAATATGTTAAAATGAGGTGTAAATACAGTCAACTTAGACATAAAGCAGTGAAAGGTTATATTGCATGAAACACTCCTAACATGCTCGAGATTCATAAAAATAAGGGGTAAATAGAGTCAATTTTTTAATAAAAAATGAATTTTTCATTACTTTATACAAAACTACTACAACATTATAGTGATTTCTATATTGCTAGTTTATATACAAGAATTATATCTAAACATACAAAAAGAGGAGCTACATTACATGAAACAATTCAAAATGAGCATATTATCAAGTCAAAATTTACATCTAGATATCATGTTAGGGGTAAGAGTATGCTGTAAATTTGTAGCAAAAATTGCTGCTCTGATCCAATTAACAATTTTTATAGCTAGCTAATACTTTCCTTCTTTTGAGTTGGTAAATCTTCTGTTGTTTCTCTCCTTCTAAATGGTGTAGATGGTAGTGGTGAAAGCCATTTTATAAAATATAGCATTTGACATTCACTACTTAGAACTTTGAATGAACCAGTTCAAAGTTTGTTCCCAATAATATGTATAGTTGTTACCTGGAATCATATGCAAAATTCTGCTTTATGTTGCTTTAGAGAATGCATAAAGGAAGAAAAACAGTCTTTAACTTCCACTTCCATCTTACAAAGTACATATGCAGAGCCCATTTTTCCCTGCCATTGGCTCTTTGTCTTGAGTCTATTTTTAATAGCTAGCCAAGTAATCAGGGGGGCTTTAAGATTCAAAGAGTTGCTCTAGAGAAGGTTATATCGAGAGGCTTCAGTTGAGTAGTGGGTGAAAAACATATGACAGGTTTTGTTAGAGAACTTACCACATGGATTGAGAATCCAGGTGATTACATCCTCATTCTCCACATCACTTAATTGAGGGAAAATATTCATAAGAAAATCAAATCCTCTGAAATTCTCACTCTATGTACCATTCTTGATCAAAGTGGAAACTTTAAAACTTAAAGGAATTCTATTCCTCAAATGAAGAATCCCTTGATTATGGATAAGTGGGCTAGATTCTTACCAATTATTTTACTAAAACCAATTTTTTTCACCATTTCCAATCTTTTGTTTAATACAAGGATATATAAAGCTCCTCAGTCTCATTATTTGATTAAAATTCTAAGAGAACACCCTCAAACAAGTATCCTACCATAAATTAGTGTTTTTGAGGTAGTATTCCTAGATCCATTAGATTCATAGTGCTAGTTGATCTGTATAGAGCCTCCAAATTTTTAATCTCATTAGAACCTTTTTGCATGGCTATAATGGAAATGATCCCAAGTCCTCCAAATTTCTTCAAGGTAGTAACCTTACTGTATTTAATCTTTTCATTTTTGGCATTCTCTGTTCTACCTGACCATAAGAATGCCTTCATAATTCTGTCTATCTCTTTAGTAACCTTCTTAGGAAATGCAATATGGGTTGTACAGTGTAAATGTAAGCTACTTAAGACTAAAATAATAAAAGTGAGTTTAGTAGCATAAGATAAAAATCTATTCTACTAAGCATTGGCTCTAGATTTAATCCTTTTGATGTGAGGCAAACAATCATGATATTATAACTTGGAAGATGTGATTGGTACTCCTAAGTGGCAAAAATGTGTTGAAGGAACATTTAGACCATCAATTTTGCTTAGTTCAACTATATTACTTACACTTGCTTATCTGTAAAGACTGCTCTTCTCAGTGTTGAGCTTCAAACCTGACAACTTCGTAAATATGTTCAGGACATTCATCAAGAGGTTGATAGAGAATAATCATTCCCAGAAAGAAGCAAGAGATCATTAGCATACATTAAATGAGTTAGGTTGATAGCACTGCATTTGTAGTGACATTGGAATCTCCTATTGCAAGAAATCAGCTTGCTTATCAGCCTTTATAAGCCTTCCATTACAAGAGTGAATAAATAAGGAGATAAAGGGTCCCTCTGTCTAATCCCTTTAGTAGAATTGAAAGACTTAGTTGGAATTCTATTCACAAGCACACTTTGAGGGGGGATTAGATACAAGTCATTATTCTGTTAACAAATATATGAGGTAACTGTAAAGCTTCAAGGCATATCTAAATAAACCTCTAGCTAACCATATCAAAAGTTTTGGAAAAATCAATTTTGAGTAGGTAACTTTTGAGTTTTTTTTACCTAAGCTGTAGTCCTTCAATAATTCTTGTATGACAAGAATATTATCCCTTATTTTCTATTGGCAATGAAAGTGCCTTATGTAGAATTAATGATACCCTAGATTACAATCGTGAGCCTTTCTGCTAGAAGTTTAAAGACCACTTTAAAAATTGGGTTGCAAAAAGATATAGGTCTAAATTCATTCATTCTTCAAAGATTTTGCTTTTTGGGAACTAAGCAAATGTAAATATGATCAATTTCTTGTAGCATTTTAGAGGAGGCAAATAATTCTAATACGACCTTAGTGAAGAGCTTGTCTGTAACTTCACATATCTGTTGAAAAAACAATGCAACAAACCCATCAGGTCCAGGTGATTTTGAAGCATAGAGGCTAAGCGGTACCCTCTTGATATCCTACTGATAAGTGTGAATTGCAGCTTATTCTAGGGCTTAATTTGATATATGTTTAGCTATTAATTCAATCATTTATTATGTGTTTAGGTTAGAATTATGTTAGTTTGTTAACCATTTGTGTTTTAAGTGTTTTATGGGTTAGTACAAGTTTTTGAGCTTAAATATTATGTTTTTGAGGTACCTTGATATGTTTGTTAGTGTTTCAAGGTCAACATCAAAGAACGGAAAAGTTTCGAAGACATTCGGGCTGAAACAACGGTCCACGATCTTGACAAAAGGCTCAAATGTGGCCCAAGATCATGGCCTGCAGGGCCACAGTCGTGACCTACGCCAGGTAGACACTCAGACATTGAAAAGCATCAAGTTTTGAGAGATTTTTTGGACCTTTTGAACCCCAAAAAATGCTAGGGCTGCTTAGAACCCAAAGGATATTTAAAGAACAAGACAAAGAGCAAGGAAGGGAGCTTTTGCATCAGCCATCTTGAGAAACCATAGAGAGAATTCATCGAGAGATTGAGGAAAAAAAGAGGGAAGAGGGAAGAGGAGAAGAAGCTGAGACGACATACTTCCCAGATCAGGAGGTTTCCCGACATCGCTACCTCCCGTCCTTCATTTCATTTGTATTTCATATTTATTTTCTGTTTTAACATTGTATAAAATTGGATTGAATAGTTGATGATAGGATCTAAATGTGGAGAATGTTCTGAACTCACCTTCGGAGCTTTATTCTTGAATTAATGAAATATGATTGTGTATGTTTCAATTGGATTTATTATGATTTAATTTTTCAATGGCATAATTCGATAATAAACTGAGAGGGTAAATTGAATAAAAATGATTAAATTGGGCTAATGAGAGTTAACTGATTTAATAGAAAATATAATTAAATCAAATCATTAAATTGTGCAAAGAGAGATCTTGCATAGGTTTCCAGTAGTTTATTAGAGAACTTCAAAACTAATTAGGGTTTTAAATAGGCTGTAAATTGGGAGATTGCGACCTCCATAATTTGATTAAGGTTTATGATTTAGGGTTAATGGTTATAACTCGAGAGAAACTAATCAACCCTAGGATCATCTAGAACCAACAATCCAGTAATTCATAATCAGTTAGGTTAGCATCAAGAATAGGTAAAATTCCCTTCTCTCAATTGGTAATTTCCTTAAGTTGATTTTTGGATGCGTTGCGATTTCTTAGTAATTAGTATTTATATGATTGATTCATAATTTGATTTGATTGATTGAATTGAGTACCTATTTTTTGTTTCGTGCAATTTGAATTATTTTATTTATTCTGGCCTTAGATTTTAGGATTAGATTATCCCTCATTGTGGAATCGACACCTTAGGTGCGATGCTAATGAACTGTGCACTTGTAGATTATCGAGGATTATTTATTAAAACTTACACACCATTGTCGGGGACGTGATTAGTTTAATTCTATAGTTTAAGGAGTTAGTTTTTATCTTTTATTTTCAGTTCTTTCTATTTCTAAATCCTTGCTCTTGTATGAACACAATAGTCATGAGAAGTTCGAATCGTGCAACTAAAACCTTAGAATTAGATATCACTCGATTAGAACGATCAATTAGGAAGGCTAGGTGTGAAGAAGAAGAAGAAACCACGAAAGCAACAATAGCTAAGGAATTTTAGCAAGATTTGGAGCATGGAGCGAACCAAGGACTTCAACAATGAACCCTTATGTATTTTACAAGACTAGGGTTCAATGTGGCTAACTAAGACGTATCTAGGCCAGCCCTCCTAAACATGCTTCAACTGAATGTGCAATTCCATGGACTAACGAATGAAGATATCAATGCACATATAGTAAACTTCCTTGAAATTTGTGATAACCTTCGGTACCATTAGATGTCGGAGGATGCAGTAAGAATTAGGTTTTTCCTTTTTATCTTAAGAGATAGAACAAAGGCTTAGTATCATTCTCTCAACCCAGCCAATGTCACCACTTAGGATCAACTAGGTCATGCCTTTTTAAACAAATATTTCCGTCTTATTAAGACCATGAGGATTATCAAGAAGATTACCAACTTCCAGCAAAGTGATGGGGAATCGATACCAACTTCCAGTAAAGTGACGAGGAATCGATCTATGAAGCGTGGGAAAGATACAAACGAAAATGCCCACACTATAACTTACCCACAGAATGTTTGTTGCAAACATTCTATAATGGAGTAACCCCACATATGAGAGGCACAATTGACGCAACTTCAGGAGGATCAATGATGAGAAAGATGGTAGATAAAGCAGAAGAGTTGATAAAGAAGATGGTAAGTAATAGCTGCCCATGGACGAATAAACGGAGTAGACTACCCACTACTTTTCGAGAACAAAAATGAATTGTAGCTATTGATCAAATAACAGAGATGCAGGAAAAAATTGATAGCTTAACTCGACAGCTCAACAATATGAAGGCTTCATCCTCAGCTTCGATAAAAGTCCTATAACTAAAGTGTAAACTTTGTGGATAGATGGATCATAATATGGTAGACTGTTTCTTGATGAAGGAAAATGATCCGGAGTAATTTAATTATATGAGAGCTCAATATGGACGAGAAGGGCGAAACAATCTCTACTCCAACACATATGACCCTGGGTGGAAGAATCACCTTAACTTCTCGTGGGCGAACAATGTTGGAGGATAGTTTAGATCTCAAGGACAACTAGGCTTCCAACAAGATAAACCAAGCTCAATGGAATCTATGTTGGATAAGATTTGAGATAAAATTGGAGACATGGAGGATGCACATAAGAGGCTTAAAAGCAAGTTCGAGCAAGTCATCAAGAACTAAACCTCTTCAATACACAATCTGGAGGTCCAAGTACGTCAATTAGTGGAGGCAATTTTTACTCTGAATGCAAGAACCCTTCAGAGTAATACTGAATCTAACCCAAAGGAATGGATCATGGCCATTACTCAAACCCAAGAAATGAAACTCGAACATGCGAAAGAAGATGGAGATAATGGAGAAGGACAAGTAATTACGGAATTCCTTCCAAATAAGCTCATAATTAAGCCAATCAAGGAACCTCAACAAGAATTTCTGTATCATATTCTAGCTTAGTGGAAGTCAATTTTAAGTAGGGAGATGAGGAATTATAAGAGGATGAATTAAAGATGGTTGAGGACATAACGAAATATCTACAAATGAAGCTCACACTAAAGGAATCAATCAAAAGGAAAGTTAAGGAGCGCATAATGGAAGAAAACCCTAATATAGCACAACAGAAAGAGGACTGAGGGATTTTTACATTCCTTAAGGTATCAATGGAGTCAAATTAGATAGGGCATTCACAGATTTGGGAGTGAGTATCAGTATGATGCCCTATACCTTTAGTCAAAACTTGGGGTTAGGAGAGTTAGAAAACACAAAGATGCTAGTGAAGACAGAAGACAGAACAACTCATTGACCGAAGGGGATTATTAAGGTTGTATAAGTACAGATTGATATTTTTACCTTCCCCATAGACTTTTTTGTATTGGATATTGGAGAAGATGTGGAACCTCATATGGTCCTTGGACGACCATCTTTGGCTACTGCTCGCTTAATAATTAACGTTGATGGGGGTGAACTAACTCTGAGGGTCGGAAAGCATCAAATAACCTTCACTGTGTTAAAGAATGACAACAACTCTCCCTTATTTCCAATTAACATCAAAGAAACTAAACCTCGAGGGTAATGGGAAAACATTGAGAATCCTAGGAATGTGTTTAGAAAGAAACGATCGCAAAGGAGAAAGCGAAGAAAGGTGAAGTAGAAGGAAGGTGGAACCCAAAGCATGGTAGGTCATGTGCAAATGGTAAGATCGATGACTGCACTACCATTACATTATTCATTAAACCACCATGAGCACAAGAAGAGCGTCGAGCTACTGACATTAAAAGAAGTACTGCATGAGAGGCAACCCATGGATTGTTAATTCCAAATTATTTCCTTTCAATTTTTAGATTGTTTGAATTCTATAGTTAGGTTATTTCGTTTCTAAATAAAATCGGAAGGCATAGGACTTTGACATGAATTAGATGATCGAGGAAGTAAACAAAAGAGGTGTGAAAGAGCTATAAAGAGTTAAGAAGTGATCTCGGGAAAGTGTAGAAAGATAAAAGAAGAAAAAATTAGAAATTGGTGGAAATATTGCAGGCCACGATCGTGAACTGCAACAGGGTAAACTTGTCGCGTGCAATTTTCAATTTAAATCTTTACCATTTTACTCTTTATTCACTCATATATTCATTTCTTACTTCACTTTTTCACTCACTTTCATTTTGACTTTATCTCTCTAAGTTTAGAACATCCAAACTCTCTCACTTCTCTCTAACCAAATTCTAAACTTCCATTTTATTCCAACTTCACCTACTTATAAGCCAATTTGTTGCATATTAAGCAATCTATAAAGTCGATCAATCATCAGGAGGAAACTAAGTCTCGGGACGAGGGTGAAGGAACAGGGCAGAGAATTTCAGAGTACCCTTCCTAATCTACACAGAGGAGGAAGGTATTTGTTTCCAATCACTTAATGCTAAACAAATATTATTTCTGAAATATTTTGATTTTTATACACTTGATAGGCTAGAACTGTAAGATAGGGTAGAGAATATAGCAGAAAAATTTAGTGGGTGAAGTTCATACACTTCTAATATCCTGTCTACCAAGAGCTCACTCTCGAATTCTTCACTTCCTTATAGCACCCCACTTCTATCGAGCATGCATTCGTGCATCCTGAGGATATTCGGACACACACTCAGTGAAAGCAATGTGCTAGAGCAGTCAAACAGAACTCATTTCTCAAACATCACACGCATTTTTTGGAAAACCAATAATCATTAATGGCCTATTTTATTTATAGCACTTTCAATCACAATTATTACAAAAAATATACAAATTATAGAATTTCAATAATCATTTGGGCCCTTTTCAAATTTGAAACATTTTCAGTCATAAAGTCATTACTCATCAGAATTATTCATATACAATGGTAAAATATTTGCGGAATACATTCTTAAAGACAAAAATAACAGAAAAACGTATGCAGACGCCTACTGATCCCGACCTCTATCTCTTACTCAAAAGTAATAGTTAGACTCTAGTTGATTTAACTGGGTGGCTCCTCTGCGCCTGAAAAAATTGTTGCAAAATTGGGATGAGTTTTGCAAACTCGGTTAAGTAACCATCCTCGGTGGTTTACTCTTGTCATGCAACACAACAATTCATGTTATCAAATAATTCACGTCATCTCAATTATCATGTGATATCACTAAACACTTGGTTCACAATTGTCACATTTCAAAAACCATATAATTCATCATTTCATCGCGATCACGCCAAACATGTTCATCGATAAGTATTCATACATTTCACATAATAAAAATTCTCAAAACATTGCAATCATTCAATTTATTCATATCACATATGTATGCAATGTTTAAGAGTCTCGAATTCATTTATTATGTTGTTATGACTGAGTGCCCTTTTCACTGTCCCGTATCTATTGTAGATACTGGGCTTTATCATACTGTCCCATATCCATTGTGGATACTATGTTCTATTATACAGATTGAGCCATAGGCTCTTACCACAAATGCCTAAGCTTTAAGCTCTGTTTCACTAGTGACTCCGGTCACAACTGCCTTTATATTTCATGTATTCATGGAATAAATGCATATCATATTTTCAAACATCATATTCAATCCATTGCATTTGCATTTACTTTCTCATTCACATTGGTCATCAAACTTGGTACTACATTCAACATATAAGTTTAGAACACATAGTCAATCACATTCACATTCAAGGAACACTTCCAATATGTTATTCATGCATCAAACGCCTCGGACATTTTATGTCTGAAATTCAGTACACAACATCACATATCAATTCACATTCACATTTAATAAACACTTCCAATGTGTTATTCATGCATCAAACACCTTGGACATTTTATGTTCGGAATTCAGTACACAACATCACATACCAATTCAATTCAAAATTAAATAAACAATCAAGGTAAGCCATCTTAGGTTACTTACAAATTCTCCATTTTGCTTATTACCTTGAAGTCCCAGCAATGTCTGGAAGTACTCGCTCAATGTGCTACTCTATATGCACTCACATACATTTATATGTCACTCATGTGCATTTTCATATGAATAATCAGTCATAAATATAGTTATGTATATGTCATTTATTATGCATGTTCAATGACAAATTCTCGGGTATGTTTCTTTATTACACTGTATAATCACTTTACAACACCTTCCAATCATTCTTTAATCCATAATACACTTTACTCACTTTAATCCTTTCATTCAAC
>JAOTAY010000007.1:2412460-2428112 GCA_025629805.1 Erythroxylum baracoense | reverse complement strand
TTTCAGCTATCTTAGCCTCTTCAGGCTCTTAGCCTTTTCTTTCTCTCACTAGAAAGATATCGTGAGCTATTGTTACAATAGTTTAGCTCTACAGTATCACACTATAGAATTTTTAAGTATACACTTGAATGCTTAAAAGTTGTAGAATCAAAGATCCCTCGAAAAGTTGTTTAGTCTTCGACTACGACCAGTATTTATAGTCTAAGTCTTCAACCGCTTCTTTGAATCTTGATAACTGCTTCTTGATTCTTGATAACTGCTTCTTGATAACCGCTATTTAGTTGAGTTCTGTAACTAACTCCAACTAACTAACTGCTCGACGTACTCGCGTATCTTCTGCTTTGCATCGTCTGTGTTTTCTTCTGTATCTTTACTTCTTCTGTGTTTTGCTTCTTCTGTCTTTTACTTCTTCTGTGTTTTGCTTCTTCTGTGTCTCTACTTTTTCTATATTTTGCTTCTTCTACGTCTCTACTTCTTCTGTGTTTTGCTTCTTCTGTGTCTCTACTTCTTCTGTCTTCACTTCTTCTGTCTTTTACTTCTTCTATGTTCTACTTCTTCTGTCGTTTACTTCTTCTATGTTCTACTTCTTCTGTCTTCTACTTCTTCTGTATTTCGCTTCTTCTGTATACTTAATACGCTCATCAACCTAGTTCATTTATTTCTAACATTATTATTATTCGATTGTCATCAAAATTAATTATCGTAAAGTCCTCTTGACTTAAGAGTCTCCCCCTTTTTGATAATAACAAATAATCATAATTTAGAAAAATAAAAATGAATGAACTATTTTTATTCAGATAATGAGTAAGAATTGGGACAAAATATACATATACTATCTTCTTTTTTCTTCTTTAATTGCTACTGCTTCTTTTCCATCTGTTTCTGTTCCTTCTATATCTCTGTTCTTCTCCCCCTTATATTTTTCTTCTTTCTTCTTCAATTTACTTTTCTCCCCTTTATTCTATTCTTCTCCCCCTATTTGTTATTAATAAAAAAGGTTTGTTTTTTCAGATGTTGCATGATTTTAGAAAACATTCGTTGCATGTTAGTCCTGATCAACTTGAGCTCTTCTTCTACTGTCACCCGAAGATAAGCTACTTCCTCAAGTAGATCACCAACGGAGTCCCTCAAATCATCAACCTTAGTTTGAATTTCTTCAATCTCCTTCAATAAGGCTTCCTGACTCCACTGCTGGGACTGACTAACTTCTTCCATCTCTATTGAAGGAACTAGTTGAGATGCACTTGATGGATAGAAGTTTGGTTCAGCATATGTTTCTGAAGGTACAACATCCAATTCAATGATTTTCAAAACAGGAGGTTTGAACGATTGTTTTCCTTCTGGGAGATCAAGGTCATCAAGTTTTGGTAGTTTTGGTATTGGTTTGCCAAGAAGGTGAATGACATTTTGAATTGATGGTATAGAACTCAAAGGTCTAAGGTGGATAAGTAGGTTCATAAAGGTTTCACAAAGGTCTAAGGTGGATAAGTAGGTTCACAAAGGTATCAAATTAATACTTGCACCTAAGTCATATAAACATTTAGAAAATTCAAAATTACTAAAAACACATGGAATAGTGAAACTCCCCAGATCTTCGCTGTCCTTTTTCACACTTGGTTCTTCCATCTATTTGCCACTTTGAAGTGTAATAGCTTTAAACTACTCCCTTAGAAAGACCTCAGTATTGCTCAGTGAGCTATCTGTACTTCTAGAAAATAAAGCATTGGCAAGTTAACCTACCTGAATCTCTAAGTTATGGATCAATAAGGCGTGATTCTTCATAATATGATCGAACTTCACCTCCATCCTCTTTTGACTCTCCTCCTGGCTAGCAAACGTTCTTTTCTGATTCTCTTCTCAAACTCCCAGTTTAGAGTCAAAAATCTCCATAAACTTGTCTATTTTTCTTTCTATCGATCCAAGTTGATCTTATTGAAATCCTAATAGTCCTTCTCATTTGGCCACCTTTATTGTTATTCCTCCAAGAAAATTCGGATGGCTTTTCCACCCCAGATTATAAGTATTGGAATAAGTATTGTTACCTCTTGGCGGCTGGCCCAGGTAACTTACCTATTTGGTACCATCGGCGCCCAACAGATAACACTCAGCTGAGCCATGGTTATTCTGCCCACTCAACTCACATTCCGCTTACATTGCTTTAGTTGTAGAGGTAGATGTTGCTTATATGTTGTTCATCTGCTTCGTAAGGACTGTAATTTAAGCCTACAAAGTAGTAACAGAGTCAATAGGTATCATACCTTTTTGGTCTTTCTGCCCCTGTTTGCTCCTCTCGCTAGACCACATATAACTATTACTCGACAACTCCTCCAAAAGGTCATGAGTTGCTTCTACAGTCTTCCTCGTCAATGAACCTTTAGTTGTTGCATCGATGCTTTCTCTCGTGCTCGAATTCACGTCATTATAAAATGTCTGCAGTAGGAACTTCCTCAGAAGGTTATGGTAGGGACAACTTTTTTGTAGTTCTTTAAATCTCTCCCAAGATTCATAGAGAGATTCTCCATTATTCTGTTAGAAATTCGTGATCTCCTGAATTATCCTCGTCATCTTGATCAATGGGAAGTACTTCGTGAGGAATGCTTGGGCAAGCTACTCTTAAGTAGTAATCTGTCCCAAATTAAGCTAGTTGTACCACGCCTTCGCCTAATCTTTCAACATGAAAGAAAATAGTCTCAGCTTAACTGGATTGTCGGACATTCCGTTGAATCGAAAAGTATTACAGATCTCTACAAAATTGGCAATGTAGGCATTCTAATCCTCATTGGATAGCCCATAGAATTGCACACTATTCTGCAATATGTTGAGGAGTGTCGGCTTTATCTCGAAATTGTTCCCTTGAACCACCGGCCTTGTAACTCCTTAAGGATTGAACCCTGACCTCATGAAATCCATCAGTTTCCTCTCTGGTCCTCCTTGCTCTCCTTCTTCAACCATATATCTCTGTGTAAAATTTAGATGCTTTGCTCTTCTTTACTCTCTTTTTGCGTCTCTTGATATTGAAAAACTCGACTTCACTAACTTTTGTCAATCTTTGCGTACTCCTTGTGTTCATGCACCTACAAATACATAAGGAAAAGTATAAAAAAACATTTAAATCAAAGTAATCTAAATTAAACAAGATGTTAAACAATCAATCCTCGATAACAACATCAAAAACTTGTTGAGTGTAATTTATTCAAAACAATCTACTCATTTTATGCTTAAAAATTTCAAGTGTACGAGTCGTGAATTATAGTTAGAAAGCAGCTATCAATCCTACAGGGATTGATGCTCAAACACCACTTAATTCAAATCAAACTTTGTTTAAGAAACAAAATTGTTTAATAGAAATAATCTGAAAAATTAAATTAAAATTGAAAGACCAATAATAAATAATAGATGATACCAGAATGCAGAAAATTGGAATTCAAGAATCTAATGACTAGAGATCACTTTCCACATATTTTGTCTCCTCCTATTTTATTAATCAAATTATGTCTCACCTAAGATATTCAAATGTATTAACTACCCTCTTTCAAGGTGTAATTAATTGTCACTAATCAAATTAAATGAAGTCAACTGAATGATCTCTCAACCTACCCAATTGTCACTAATCAAATTAAATGAAGCCAATTGAATGATCTCTCAACCTACCCAATTACTCTACCAATTTAAATAGTTATTAAGTTATCCAATTGATGATCAATTGAATTAGCCGAGATCTCTCTTATAACCGAGATGTCTCCTATTTTATTGATGATTGCAAATATATAAGTTGCCAACTCTCGTTCTACAATTCCTACATAAATAACCTTACTCACTCTCTCGATTTATTGTAAGATAGAAATAAAATTAACAATCATCAAAGACAACTTTCAATCAATTCAATAAAATAGGAGTTTAACAAAATAGTTCAAAAGCAATCTTTAAAACAAATCAGCCAATCATGGTCTTCATAACATCACCAACACTCAAATATTCAATTCTACAAAGATTAGAAGAGATAAAATTAATAGAAATTTGAATAAAGAAACTCCTCTTCTTTTCCAGAACTCCTTCTCCTCTTTGCCAAAATATGGAATTTTTTAGGATGATGTGCTATTTTCCTAATTGTTGTTAAAAATCCTTGAATCTTCACCTTCCTCGAGACTCAAAACTTATATTCTTTACACAAAGAGACTCTTTTCTACAGAGGGTTTTTATCCTGTTTCATCCATGGAGGTTTTATATGTTATATAGTCCCAAAAACCTAAAATTTAATTGAACCCTACAGAATGTCTAAGGTTAAACTTCCGACGATCGTGGGATTTGGCATGATTCCCACGATCATGAGATATTGTAACAGAAAGTTCCCTTCTCTCTTCTCCTCTTTAATCTCTAGCTCAATCTCCAAGTTGCTCAATCTTCCTTCCTACATAAAAATAATCAATTATTACCCTAAATTAACATCAAACATAAAAGAACAACAATGAAAATCAAACTAAAAGGAAACATACAAATTGAATCCTAAACTGCAACCATAATAAACTATTATGCAAGAAACACATTCGAATTACTTAGAAAAACATAGACTAATGAACAACTATCAGCCACTCAGCCTCCTTACAAGCAGAACATAGAGCTATAAATTCAGCTTCTATAGTAGATTGAGTAATCATCGTTTGTTTCTTTAGAGCCCAAGAACTAGCTCCACCACCAAGCAAGAATACCCAAAAACTTGTGGGTTTTTTGCCACTAATGTAGTAATCCAACTAGCATATGAAAATCATTCAAGAACATTTGGAAAGCTATTATAAAAGAGTATAAAATCTTTTGTCTTCTTAAGATATCCCAGCACTCTTTTAATAGCTTGCCACTATTTTTGGCTAGGATTTTTAGTGTATCTAGCTAGTCTGCACATTAAGTATAAGATATCTAATCTAGTGCAACTTATTGCATATATTAGACTTTTAATTACACTAGCATATTCAAGTTGTATAATTGGACTACCTTCATTCTCATGCAACTTAAAGTTAGAATCAAAAGTACTTACCTCTTTCACATTCAAATGTTGATATTTCTTTAGGATTTTCTCAATATAATATGATTGAGAGAGTGCAAAACCCCCCATTATGTTTCTTGATTTTAATACCTAAGATAGTATCTACTTCACTGAGATCCAACATCTTGAATTTAGAAGAAAGATACTTCTTAGTTTCAACCACACCTTTATATGTAGGACTAACAATAAGCGTGTCATCTATATAGAGACAAATGATCACTCCATACTCATCAATGAATTTAGAATAAATGCACTTATTAGTATTATTATATCTAAATTTATATAAGAGCAAAATAGATTCAAATTTCTCGTCCCAATGTTTAAGTGTCTGTTTCAAGCCATATAATGACTTGACTAGCTTACATACTTTCTTTTTATTTCTTAGTAACACAAAGCCTTCTGGTTGTTCCATATGTACTTCTTCATCTAGATCACCATCTAAGAAGGCTATAGATCGAAGCTGGAGCCAAAAGTATTTTTACCGATGAAATTCTAAGAATCGTTGCATATGGTTCAAAGTAATTGATTCCTTCTTTTTGTCTAAAACCTTTAGCTACTAACCTTGTTTTATAAGTATTGTTAGACAATATTGAGTCCATTTCATCATTTACTGCCTCTCTAAAATGCCATATCCCTTAATTTCATTGCTTCACTAAAGGTTTTAGGATCTTCCTCTACACTTAATAAAACTGGAGTTTTATTTAGTAGATTAGCCCTATTGTCAATAGCTTGTGAAGGAATAAAATCTAAAGGAAGATATTTTTTCCTTCCTTTTATGATGCCTCCTCCTAAGTTCACTTGGAGTGTCTACACTTAGTCTTTTTAATGCACTCGAGAGTTCGACACTTGGAGAATGAGTAGGTCCATTTGATGGATCCTTATTTAGCATTGAGTCTTTAAGAAAGAACTCGACATCCCTTGATTCTACAATCACATTAGAGTCAACTTCTAATAGCCTATAAGCTTTAGAATTTTTTGCATATCCCACTAACAAACTTTTAGGTGCTCTTGGTCCCAACTTTGCTCTTTTGTTGTCAGGGACTTTACAGTAAGTTACACAGCCCCAAACTTTCAAATATGAAAATTTTGGCTTCCTTCCTTTCCAAACTTTATGTGGAGACAATTTAGTCTTTAAAGATGGAATTCGATTATGAAAATGACATGCAGCCAATAAAGCCTCACCCTATAAGTTTTTGGCAAACCTGAACTTAAGAGCATAGAATTAACTATGTGTTGCAAAGTTCTATTTTTCCTTTTAGCCAAATCATTTTACTAGGGAGTATATGGTGCGCTAGTTTGGTATATAATTTCATTTTGTTCATAAAATTTTGAGAACTCATTAAAAAATTATTCACTACCTCTATCACTTCTCAAAATTTTAATCTTTTTACTTAATTGATTTTTAACAATAGACTTATCTATCTTAAACATATTAAATGCTTTATCCTTAGTTTTCCTCAAATAAACATGCACAAATATATAGCAATCATTAATGAAAGTAATGAAGTATTTATTACCTCCTTTTGTTAAAAAACTATTAAATTCACATATATTTGAATGCACTAAATCAAGCAATTTTGTATGTCTTTCAACTTTAGGAAAAGGAAGTTTGGTTATCTTTGCTTGTATGCATGTTTCACATTTTTTATTCACTTGGCCTTTATAAGAGATTAGTCCATTTTTATATATATAATGAACACTTTATGACTAATATGTCCTAATCTACTATGCCAAAAAGAATAAGTGGCATCAACCAATAAAGAGAAACATCATTTACTTTATTAAGACTAAGTTTAAAAATGCCATTACAAGAATATCTTTTTCCTACAAAATACCATTCTTAGAGAAGATTACATTTTTTAACTCAAGTATAGCCTTCAAGCCCTTCTTGTTCAAGATATACGTAGAAACAAGGTTCTTGATCACATCTAGAACATAAAGAACACTAATGAGTACTAAATTTTTGTCGTAAGTGAATGGTAAATGCACATCTCCCTTTCCATGCACCTTGGCTTTCACACCATTAGTCATGACCACTTCATGTCCTTCAAGAACTTCATAGTTCTTGAATTGGTCCTTGTTATTGCACACATAAATTGCTACACCAGAATCATACCACCAATCCTTAGAAGGAATTGATGTTGCCATGTGAAGTTCCATCACAATACCAAGAGTCAAGGTTACCATAATTTCCGCGCATTCATCAACAAGGTTAACACTAAAAACATTGTTTCCTTTTTGCTTCTTCTTAGATCTACAGTTGGCCTTGTAGTGCCCTTTTTTTTCCATAATTGAAGCAAACTCAATTCTTTTTCTTGTCTTTAGCATGAACATTTTTAGATTTCTTCCTTATAGAATTTTTGGATTTCTTCTCATCCATAAAATTCACCTTCGGATCTGTTTCCACTTCTTTTCTTTGAAGAATTCTTACACCTTTTTCAATTCGAAGATGCTTCAAAACATTACCAATTATTAAAATTTCAGAAGTGTGTAACAACCTTTTTTGATAATCATTCTAAGAAGAAGGCAACTTAGCAATAATTGCTCCTAGTTGTAATGATTCCAAAATTTCAACACCCAAGTTTTTAAGTTTTGAAACAATCACTTATAAATTGTGGATTTGATCCATAAGAAAGGAACCATTAATAAATTTAGACTCAAAATATCTTTTAATAAGAAACTTATCCACGCCTTACTTTTAAGATGCATATTCACGTTTAAGTGACGCCCAAATCTCCTTTGGATACTTTAAGGTTGTAAAGAGATCATAAAGGTTGTCTGAGAAGGTGTTAAGAATGTGACCTCTACAAAGCAATTCATCTTCTTGGAAATTGTCTCATTCAGCCTTCCTTGTGTCTACTTCACCCTCTTTTAAAAGAGGAATTGCAAAAAGAGTGGGTTTAAATACATATGTAATTTTCAAATTGGTGAGGAAAAACATCATCTTGTCTTTCTAACGATTGATGTCAGTGCCGATTCCATCAAGGCAATCTAACTTCACAAAGTCTTGGTTCATCACTTTGAAAGCGGATGCTTGAGTGGACTCCATGATAGCATCAAATAAGACTTTAAGATTGTGATATTATTAGGGATTAGAAGACCACAAAACAATGGTGTTGCAGAGAATTGAGAGAACTTAATATCAAAACACAAAGTTTAAAATGTTCTAAGCGTGTTGGACACTTTTCTTAAAGAGTCATTTACCCCCACTATACTTGCAAACCAGGTTAAAGGCAAATTATTTTTAGGATATAAAGAACATAAAAACATTCAAGTTGCAAGAGTGTGAATATTTTTCAAGAATTATGAATGCAAAGATTGTGTTGTTAAAGTTATTCAAAAAAATGTATAATTTTGACTAAAACTCATATATATATATAGAGTTTTTCAGAAAAGTCACATATGTTCACTACCAGCCACAACTCTTGGAAAGAAAACAACCCTTCAGAACAGTCACATCTGTTTACTACAAGTCACAATTCTTAGAAAGAAAGCAACCCTTTATTTCCAAGTTTTACTTTAACTATTTATATCACAAACTAATTTCCAACATGGTCCTCCCAAATGACTTTCTTTTTGTCTCCTCTTTTGTTTTGTCTTTTTATCTAAAAAATCCTGAAATTTGACAAGCATAAGACCAACACAAGTTCATATTGATCCTGTGTTGCTTAATAGCCAATCTAAATTTAAATAAACTTTACTGCTGACACAGTTTGTAACATGATACTATGTTAACCTTGTGTTGAGTTTATTCCTCTTATGTTTCGCATCTGAGACTCCTTACTTGCAACATAGGTTTAAATTAAAAAAAAATATGGCACCATCTAGCGGTCATGTTCGTAACACATAACCATGTCCAAATTGTTGGCCCCGGGTCCCCATACGGATTTTATGGCGACTACGTGTCACCATTGTACGTTTATTTGTAATAATAATAATTATAATTGGGAACATTTCAATAAAATAAACTATAAAAATTTAATTTAATTAAAATCTACACACAGAAAATTTGTGGTGGGATCATAAAAGAATTATAGACATAAAATTAAATTATTCAAAAAAACAAATCATTTATTAAAAACAATTAATACATAATTTAATAAATGATATCAAAATAAAGGAAATGGATAATAATGATTTTTAAATAAAGAAAAATTCGTAAGAAAAGTAGAAATATTACCCCACAATTTACTGAAAATTCGCCATAGCAAAAATGAACAAAGAATATTTGATTTAGGTGTAAGAAGAATTTATATCAATTTGGATTTAGGAAATGAAAATCTTAAAGCAAAAGAAGAATTTATATCAATTTGGATTTAGGAAATGAAAATCTTAAAGCAAAAGCATCACAATCACAGGCGTGACTTTCATTTCTCACGCCTGTGGGAGAGTTCAAGAAAACAGGAAAGTCACAATCGTACCGAATTACGATCGCGACTTTTGAATCAACAGGGAGTCTCGCGATCGCGACCTGGTCGTGATCGTGAATTCGGCAAATTTTAGACCTATCGCGATCGCGTTGCGTCACCGTCGCCATCTTTATGCCAGTGTCCCGATTGCGAATTTGTGAAAATCAGCACGGTCGTGATCGCACCGCCTCACGATCGCGATTTTTTCCCAATCAAATATCCTTACTTCTAAGCAACATATCTTTCAATCCAGAAATCCAAAAATTATAAACTATATATCGTTGGAAAGCTAAGATCAAGACCTACAACTTTTATGAAGGCAATTTTGCCTATTTCGACCTGTATTGATACAGTTTAATCATTGAAGTAAGGTTACCATTTCAATCAAAATTATACACCAATTATGCAAAATTAAACACCCATACTACTATCTTATGAGGATTATAACTTTTGCGTCTGAAGTCCAAAAATTTCAATCTTTATAGCGTTAGAAAGCTAAAAGAATAATCTACAACTTTTATGTTGATCACTTAGCCTAAATCTACCTAGATCGGTGCAGTTTATTCCTCAAAGTTTCAGATCACATCTTTACCATATTTTTTGTTTTCACTCATCTATTCACAAACAATTCTCATACCAAATTTAAATGACCCGAACCAACATAAATCTTCTTACATACCAAACTCATTTGATACACAATTTACCACAAACAAATCCATCCTAATATCTTCCAACATTCAGCACACAACCAATATAACATAACAAGAACAATTCTGCCTATAACGGTTAAAGAACTTACCATCGGTAAATTTAGCATTGAAAAATGTTTAACCGTCGGCAAATTTACAAACGGAACACTTGTTACGGTCGGTACATTTTTGATATTTTTATCAACGGTTTATCATTTTCCAACACTAAATTTACCAATGGTAAATTCTTGTACCGTCGGTAAATTTAGCTACGGCCGATTCTACGACGTTTTTGTCTGTCGGTACATTCCGTCAGTAATATGTGATACCGACAGAATATTTGTATTTTCCGTCACAAAATGACAATTTTCTTGTAGTGAGTTATGAATCTTATTTTTGTATATAACTCAATTCATCCTTATGTCTCTTTCCAATATAAGATTAATCCCCTTGTGAATTTTCAACGCCTCCCTCTCACAAGTGGATCTATCCATATCGGACTAACTTTCTCTCAATCCATAGCTCAAGCGAATCCATTTGAGTCACTCCATGAGTCTCTCATTCATTTGACCCAAATCCATGAATCTCTATTTATCAAATTTCATCACCCTAGTTCTAATACTCATAAAGAGTTTTGGACTTTGAGGAGAAATTAAATTTGACTACATCATTAAATTCCATAGAACTTAAGATAAATCTACTCCTCAAATGAAGGAAGATCTTTTGATTTAGTTTCGCTATCTTTCACCGTGAAACTGCACAAATTAATTTAGACACATAAATAAAGTAGGTAACAGTCGGGCAATCAACCATAAAAAGCTTCTCGTTGGAACACTAATGTTGAATTTCGTTGCAAGCCTTGCATCCAGTATAAGTAAATGTATGAACAAATCCACGCATTGTCCACGCATTCGGTAAACGTCGTCATCCCTTGTGTCTTTTAGCGTGGGAAAATATTGTTATCAATCTCTATGCTCATCAATTAACACTACTGACTTGTCAATTAGTCCGCGTGACTACTGGGGAAGAAAATTAAATAAGCTTATATTTATCTCGATGACGAAAAAGGGGGATAATGGAAGTAAAAGATCAGCTAATTAGAGCGGCTGAATAGTATTACAAACTCCTGAAGTGGAATTTTACAAGTTGCAGCACAGTAAAACGGTTAGGAGGAGATATTTCCACTAGTACAAAACCTTTCAAAAGTTAATTACCCTTATCTACATAGCTTCAACATAAACAACACTCGAGCCAACTTTAAACTATCTTAAGATGCACACTACACAATTAATCCTAACTATTACACACTCATCTATAGTAACTCCTTTTATCCACATTCATCTAGTAACTCCTTTTATCCACATTCATCCTAAGTTTGGCTTCCATTTAAACTGAATTCCACAATCTGATGAACAATTAATCTATATTAACTTATATTCTTCGGGAAAGCTACCCTATCACTGCAATTCATAATTTTCTTTTTTAGAACGATTTGTTCCTTTATCCATAGATTGAGTTCCATGTAAACTTGTTCTTTAAATTTATCCTCATCTTAAAGTATCTTTCATTTCTTTCCTTCCAAATCCTATAAAGACACGAGTCAAAGCATATCACAAATACTATTCTTATCTCTTTCGGAGAAACTTGTCTCCTTTTGTAACAATTCCAAGAATTTCAGGTAGGACTAGACTTATTCAAGTGACACAAATCTTCTTTCTAAATAACATAGGAGAATCTACACTTAAAGAAGAGATGCATAAGTATCTCTAAGCTTCCCTTACACAGGTAGAACCTATTAGTGAGTTTTAGATAGCTTAAGTTATCCAATGTTGCTACTTCATTCCTCACCAACCGTAAAAAGAAAGAGACTTTAGGTAGTAGATTTTTTTCTCCAAACCAGCTTATACTAGACTTTGTTCTGTCTTTGAAATCTGATAACTTCTCCGCAAGAATAATTGAAAATTTTACCTGAAGAATGACTAAGACATACATAAGAATCGTACCTTTCAAAGTTTGGACTATAATTTGGCATAACATGTTCCAATTCAATAGGCATATTTATCCACTAGTTAACACTTATCCAAACACTCACTTTATAGTGATTTAATAATTCTAGCGTCATCCGGGTTTATATGGGGGTCTAACTTGACTCTAGTTGGCAATATACAATGAAGTTGACTCACCATTTTCAACTTTGCATTTTATGTTTCCAGATAAAGTTTCCCTAAGTTTCAACATTAGTAATAACAAACCACGAGAAAGATGGTCTGCTTTTAATCTCACTTAAGCTCTTTCTCCTAAACAAGTGTATCTATTTCACCCTTAATGAATCTTTATTTTTCAACAATCTACATAGTCTTTTTCATATAAAAACTTAACTACCAAGATTGATTAGGGTGATCCTAACTCTTCTTCCTTTAGAAGTCTACAAACTTCCTCTCATCCAACTTTGACTTTATACCTAACTTTTTTATGTCCACTCTATAAGAATTTACTTAGCATTTTCTGAGATTTTTTTGATCAATCCTCTAGATAGGAAGAAATGATATACTAATATATGTGTTGATAGTTTAAAACTAATTTAATTATTTGTTATCTTCTTGTAAATGATAGTAATATATTGAACCAGCTACTTAATCTCTTCTAAATCTTTTTTATCAATGGGAGGCATTCCCTATATTGAAACATTTTGGTTGAAATGAGCAGACCAATGTAAGTAAAAGATGTTTGTTTAACTTGAAGATCATAAATTGTTGACAACAAATTTAGAAGATATTGAGTACTAACAAATAATATCATATAGATTTTGTCTCTATTAATTGTCAAGCTTGAAATTTCCTTAAATATATTAAAAGAAGTCATAAGGATGCTTGCAAATCTATCATGAGCTTTTGAGAACAAAAGTAAATCTTTTATAAAAGAGAGGCAAAACATTCTAATTATTTGACATCTATTATGGTATTTAAAGCTAGGATTCATTCTAATGTTATGCCTTACTAACCTTGTCAAAGCTTCCATGCACAAAATAAACAAGTATGAGGAGATACGATCGCCTTGTCTCAACCCCCTCACCATTAAATAGAAGAGTTAGTTTTACCATTCATTAAAATAGAGAAAGATGTAGTTAAGAAGTATAACTTTATCCAATATCTAAACTTTTCAATGAATCTAAACATTCCAAGTAGTTGCTAGATAAACTCCTAACTTATTAAATCATATGCTTTATGAAAATCCAACTTAATAGAATAATTTCTTGGATTTTTTATTGTATCCCCATAGCAACTTTTAAGCCAACACCAGATTGTCTCCAATTAATATTTCCTTAAAGAAATCTCCTAAAGTAACACTAATTAGAGGCTTCTACATCCCTTTCAGTCTAGTATCTAAGGTTGGTAGTGGGCTGTGACTAGCTCGGACCAACCTTGAAGGTCGATCGGACCAAATTAGTCGAGTCCAAGGTCCAGGCCTGATTAAGTTTTGAGCTCAAAAAGGCTCGATTTTTTAAATTTAAATTTAAATTTCTTAGCTCTTTTAGATGTTGCACTATAATATAATACATTATTTCGAATCGAATATATTCCTTCATTTATTATATCCAATCCATCATTCATAATCAAGTTAAGAATATGCGCAAAACAATGCATATGGAATAACCTTCCACCAACCTACAAGCTCTCAACCCATATCTTATTCTTTAGCTTTTCAATCATAACATCATTCGTACTACAATTATCGACTGTTATAATTGATTTAGCACAATTGCTAACTTTTCACTTGTATGTAATGCTGACACATAAATAAACCTATGATATACAAATATTACCAATATCAATTATAACATAATGAAAAAGTAAATGATAACAATATAAAAGAATATAAATTACCTCAAACGTTTATTATGTAAAGTCCAATCATTGTCAACATAATGTTCCATCACTATCATATAAACCTTCTTTCGGTTATCGGTTGTCCACATGTCTATTATACTAGCAATTCGTCCTTTATTACTTAATAATGCTCTTAAAATCTCTTTCTTTTTTATCCTCATATGTCTTCATAATGTCTTTCTTCAATGTATTCCGACTTGGAACCTTGAAGTTCGGTTGTAGTGAGCTGTAAAACATCTTAAATATTTTGTTATCAACTATAGATAGTGTATGTTCATCACCAATTACCATAGAAGCCATCAAAAACCATGATTTGTTTCTGTCAATGAGATGTTGCAGTTATTTCATTCTTCCTACTCATAAGGTTAGGGGTTAAAAATGTTTGACCTCCTAATACTATCTTCCTTCTATTACAAGAATTCATATTTCTCTTTAAATGAGAGGTTCCACCTTTTGAACTCCCTGCTAACATCTTCTAACAATATTTACATTTGGATTTTTCTACTCCATTCGTCTATCTAGTCTTATTGAAGTGATTCCAAGCTTAATTTTTTAATTGACTTTGAGTTGAAATTATATCTTCACTTGGTACAAGATTAGAAGTTTCCACTTCTATCGCCAGTACTAGATTACAACTATCTATTTAAGGAATATGCTTATCCATTTGAAATAATTAACGTATAAATATATAAGTTATTCATAATCATAATTGAATAACATTATGATTAATATATATGTTATGATACATCCTAAGCAAGCCAACAAGAAAAAAATTACATCATAGTCAAATTGGAACATATGAAAAATTTAAATGGATATTTACTACAAAAGTTAAGAAATTTAGTGATAACTTTTTTATGACTAACTATCATTTTGTCGCAGATATGCGGTTTTTTGTGACAAAACAATTGATTGGCACTATCATCACGACCCGAAATCACATCAGGCATATGATAACCACTGCATACCTGGGCTAAGGATACTTATGGTACCACTTAACTTGACTATACAAGGCTAATTGAATATCCTTAAAAAAAATTTGGACAGCACAACGAATGCATTTTCAAAATCCAAAAACTTAATTAGAACACCTATAAATCAGTTTTAAATGAACTTCTATATTCACATTAAAACTCTACCGTAACTTCTGGACTTTTAAGTCCACTCAAGAGCAATCTCAATAGCAATCCCAACAACTGTACAAAAGGTTTGTACATAAGGTCATTTACAAACCACAAGACAATTAAGAGTTAATTTACTCAATCATAAAGCATATCTACATAATCATAAGCCACTATACAACAAAAGTACAAAACCGAGGCTACCCATGCGCGGTAATGTCCCAAAAATGTCAAAATACCACACGATCCACTCAGAGTTTCAAGCTCACCAAATTAACCTGTATGATTGGAAAACAGAGGGGGTGAGTACACACCAAGACGGTCTAAATAACCTAAGGACAGGTTTATCATGCAACTAGCATGTATATAACCACCCATGAAGTGAACATACATGACATAGAAACTTATAGGCCTAGCCTATGACTCAACATATACTGGTTAGGAACCACATAGGCCTAGCCTATTAATCACTCATCCAGTGAACATAGGTTCCAGTTCCAGTACACAA
>JAOTAY010000007.1:2394434-2412360 GCA_025629805.1 Erythroxylum baracoense | reverse complement strand
CGTTTAAAACTTAAAAACATGCTATTTTAGTAAAATAATACACTTATATGAGAGTTTACCTCAAACACGATCAAAAATGCGAGAGAAGGAGTCGGAAAACTCTGAACCTTAAGCAAAGAGGAGAAGTGAAAGCGCGAGGGAGAGGGGGGGTTGGGCGCGACTTATAGCCGCTAGATTACCGACGGAAAGATAAATTCCGTCGGTAATATAGGTTTTCAGAACATGCGGCCGCCGACAGTTACCGACGGACAAGACCAATCTGACGGTACAAGCGCGGGATTCGCCGACAGTTACCGACAACAAATATCTATCCATCGGTAAAAGAGCGGCATTTACATTCGGGATGAAACTCAAATAGCGACGACCACCACATTCCGTCAAAAAAATAGGTTTTGTTGCCGACATTTTCCGACGGTATGATCGTTTGCTGTCGGTATTAGCAGACAAGCAGACCGACAAAATTTCTGTACCGTCGGCAAAATTGATTCGTAAAACCTTTATCGACGGATAGAAGAAGGTCCGTCGGTACAAGCAAGATATTTTATTATAATTAAACCGCAAATACCGACGGGTTTGTTGTTCCGTCAGTAAACAAGGTTTGCTGCGATAATTTCCGACGATAAGATCAACGTCCGTCGGTATACGCTTCCAATATTACCGACGGTAACTTATTACCGTTGGTAATATTTATCCATAAAAAATTCCCCGACAGAATATTGGCGTTCCGTCGGTGTGTCGTCCGTACTTCATTAACACGACGACGTCTGTTAGCAATTTATCGACAGAAAAGATTGTCCGTCGGTAAATTAATCAAACATTTACCGACGGACGGCTTTGTCGTCGGTGAATTGAAGCTAAATACTGACAGAATGTTATACCGTCGGTAAATGGCGAAGCAATTAAATTGCGGGAACGATTCCCACATTTTTTCCCGTCTTCGAGACCTTTGGGGTCGCTATTTTTTGTCGGAGATTTTGTGCTTAATTTTTTTCTACAATATTGCCGACGGAGTTTTAGGCCGTCGGTAAAACATTGTATTCTCTGACGGATAAGTGACGTTCCGTCGGTAATTAGCGACGGAATTTTTGTCGACGGAAAAATTCCGATGCTAATACGCAATTTTCTTGTAGTGGACGATAGTTCAAATAATACATAAAGTTATAACTGAAAATACATCTATCAAAGAATTAACAACTAGAATAGATCAAAAATTAAATAATATAATACAAATTATACAATGTAGCAAAGTGGTATCAGAGCAATTAAAAGAACTCAACAAAGGTAGGGCGGAACCAAATTACTTAAACCCACCATGCTTTTGCTACCTAGGCGAATCCAGTTCGGTACGCTGGGATTCGAACCTGGCACGTCATGGGTGTAAGCACTAGCCCCTATAAGCTAGCTCTGATACCACTTTGCTACATTGTATGCTTTGTATTATATTAATTTTTGATCTATTTGAGTTGTTAATTCTTTGATAGTTGTATTTTCAGTTATAACTTTATGTATTATTTGAACTCTTTGGTACATTGTATGCTTTGAAGTATATTATTTAATTTTTGATCTATTCGAGTTGTTAATTCTTTAATAGATGTATTTTTAGTTATAACTTTGTTTATTATTTGAACTATCGTCGATTGATTTTGTATGAGTTCTTTTAATTGTTCTTCAATTTGTACTTGTTTTTCTATTAATTCTGTCAAATTTTTAGTAACACTCGTAGAGTAGTTTTAATATGTTTAGTTAATTCTTGAAGTTGTGTTTTAATATTACTAATATCTTTTCCTATATTTTGCTCTTTGTTAGGTTGATCTTTTATTTTTGGATCTGTTATAGAAATTAATTTTTCTAAATTATTTCCTGGTTCTGTAAATCTAATAGGTTTAGTCAATCGACAAGATTGTGATTTTTCTAAAGGAATTATTTTCTACCTGTATATATGTGTGATAGGGATAATCTAGGAGTTGAAGATATAGGATAATTTATTTCAGGTAATTCTCTTAATGATGTTTGTAAATTTATTCCAATTTTAGATACATCATTAAATAGTTGATCCATGTAAATTCTATCAGTATTTTTAAATTCGATACTATGATAATAATTTGTTAAAGCATAACTTATTTGATAAGTAATAGAAAAATGATATTGTCCAATTATCATTAAGTTTTCTCGATAAAATTTATAAGCTATAGTAATTGTTTCGTTTAAATTATGTGATTGTAAAGGAATTCCTAATTTTAATCTAGTATTAAATTTAATTTTTCCATAAGCAAGATTACCATTTATAATTCCAATGACTTGTTCTTTTAATTCAGTTAATCTTTCATCTATAATTGCTAATCTTATTGGTGAAGTCAATACCTTCTTAAAATGTAGATTTTAGTAAAATCTGAATGGTAGAAAGATGAATATAACCGATTTTGTTACGTTTATTTCTAGGAATTTTTTGTAACTGTTTATAAATCTGTTCTTGATCTATTAGAGGAAGTCTAATATGCCCATTACATTGATCAATACTAATTGGAGTTTCATGAAGTAATTTCCTATATTAAATTATATTTTGTCTGTTTATAAAATTATGAAAAGGGTAGTATTTTATATCTTGGCCAGTTTTTAGATCTAGTTAGGTTTTGGCTATTTGTTTTAATTTTTCTTGTGATAATAGTGATGAAATATGAAAAATTCCTCTAGCTTCTGTTAATTCTAAATTATCTACTTCTAGAACATCATTGGTTTCAGTAATGATCTCAGTCATTTTAGTGATTTTGTTGATGATTTTGTCTTATATGCATATTTAATTGAAGTTGAAGTGTTGATAATTCTTGAGAATAAGTGTGATATAAATAAGTTGCTGAATCTAATTTTTCTTTAATTGGTTTTAAACCATTATTGTTAATAAAAAATTGTAAATAGTTATAACGGTCTTCAAAATGATCCTTTTCAACTTTATATTGAATAACTAAACTTTCAAATAATATCAGTAATTAGTATGCTGACTATTCTTTGTTTATAGATTTAAGAACTAGCGGAGGCTGGATCTTGAAGTTGAGGGTCAAGATGTGCTTGCTGGTAGTGGTTGCAAAAACACTTATGTAGCTGACAAAGTTCTTCTACTTCTTGCTTATAGATGGTGGTATTATTTCTAATTCGATCTTGACAGATTTTTACTTCTGCATCTAGTTGAATAGAAGGCAGATGTAGATAGACTAAATGTTGAATTCTGGTAGTAAAATATTGAATAATTTGTTTACTAACTTGTGATTTTTTAGTGGTGAGTGTTAAACATGTATAGAGAGCTTTACATATCTAACAATCAGTTCGAATACTCATGTTTCCTAAAAAATAGTTTAGTTGAGATTGTTATAATTAAGAGAGGGATAATAGAATTTATCAAACAAATATTGTAATAATAAAGAAGTAAATCCATATGTGTAGATTGATTGGAAGAAATTATTAAGTTCATGTTTTCGCAAACTAATAAAACTAATAATAAATATGGATAAACAGGGTTGAACATAATAAATACTAATAGCTATTGTGATAATAAATAAAAACAAATGATTCATAATGCTTAATTGATGAAACAAAAACATCAATTATAAGATACCTGTTTTGCTATCCTTCGCTTAAATGACAATTCCTCTTAGGTTTAAAACGCGAATAAACAAAAGATAAATTATAGAGAGAGCTTTTGTTTCATACTTAGAATGACTACATTGTTTTCCTTTTATAGGCAGAAGAGAAGAAGCTACGAAAAGCCGAAGGAATTGGTTAAAGTAAAGAGAAAAGACAGAAAGCTAAAGTTAAAATCGTAAAAGCTAAAGCTAAAAAAACAAAGCTAAAGAAGAAGAATCTGCTTTTGGACCGAAAGTGGTCTGTCTCCTTACATAATTAAAACAAATAATGCTTTGCTTTTTGCTTTCTAGCTATTCTTTAATAATGGCTTCTTCAGAAGCTGCTTCTTCAATGTCAGCAGAGGTAGAAGGACAATAATGACATTTATGCTAGACATGTGTCTTGAATTATTGGCAGAGAGTATATTTCCATTGTGCTGATAATTCGAAGAAAATGCCTTCTATAGTAGAAAATGGTTCTTCAAACTGTTGAACTGATTGTAAAGCTTCTGGTGTAATTGGAACCTTATATGCTGATGTCATGAGTATATTGATACCCTTGTAATTCACTTTAAGCAATGATTCAGTGTTGATTCCAAGACATTGTTGATATACTCCTTCCAAGCATTGGAGATTGAATTGATTAATTAAATCCCAAGTGAATTCGTACTTTGGTAGATCATCTATAAGTGGGTACATCTGGTTGCTTACTCCAATATGGAAAAAGGCAATTCATGATACTTTAATTTCATCATCCTTTATGTTGTCTGATTACTTAAAAATCAGTAACTGCTAAACACTTTGATGAAAACCTCCCGTTCTTTGGCAAATCATTCACGATAGTTTTTTATAGCTTGAATAAAGCCTGGAGGAAATTCTTAAAGGATATTCAAACTGGTTAAGTAAATTGTATCAATTAATCCACTTTGGAAAAGATATAAGTGGTTAATGGATCTGGTTCTGGAAAGATGATTGTTTTGGGTCCATATTTTCCACGGTTTTGGGGATAATACTGAAATATCTTCTGTTAGTCTTTCCATTCGTTTAATGCTTGAAAACAATCATAGAACTTTTCGGATGTTATTTTCCTCATTTCTTCTTTAAATGCTCTAGTAGGTAAAGAATTAATTTTGTCCATATTGATGGGTTTTCCTAAAGGTTTCATATTGGTGGGGTTAAAGCTGGTTTCTCGATAACTTGTTTGTACTGTGGCTTCAAGGTCGGGTTTTTAAATTCGACTAAAGCTTTTTTAGCTTGTTGTCTATCGGGAAAGCTTTTGTGTAGAATTAATAGCTGGTTTTCCAGTAATATGAACAACAGCTTTATGCCATTCATCATAAATACTAGCCATGGGTCCATTGAAAATTACATATACCTTAGCTTCCTTAAAATCTTCCTTTCATTAAGAAGTGGGTGGTGTTTGTAAGATTTGTTGAGGGGTAATGAGGATTGGTGTAGTAGAAGAGGTAGATATAGACATGGGAGTAGTATCAGGAGTTACTTGTTTTTCAAGGAGACTGACAGTACTTTGGAGCTGGTTAATTTATTTAGTAACAATACCAACTTGTTGCTAAAGCTCTAGTAATGCTGCCTCTTTTTTGGTCAATGAATCCTTTAAACTGACGATAGTTGCTTCCATTCTCTGGTTAATATATCTGTAAGACTATTAGCAGAAGAATTGATATATTGAATTTGAAAATTATATTGATTTAATTCAAGTTTCCATTGGATAAGGCGTCCTTGATTATAATTGGTTTTGATATTATATCTGATAAATCCATATAAATACTTTGAATTAGTTTGTATAAAAAATTCTACGGGTAATAAATCAACTCGCCATTTTCTCAATGTCTTGAGACAGGCTAATGTTTCCTTCTTATGAATTGGATTCTTGCTTTCAATAGAACTGAAAGTACCATTTATATACTTGCATAATAAATACTTCTTTTGATTGGGTGGTTGTGTCAATAGGCAGCCAGTCTATGTATCCATACTGGCATCAATTTAAACTAGAAGTTTATCCTTCGGAAGATAATTATATAAAACTGGTAAATCTTTACATAAGGTTTTTAGAGTACGTACCATATCTGTATCTTCTAGAGTCCAAGTCCATTGTATTTTAGTGTTGCATTTTAATTGTAACCCTTTTCTTTCTTTTGCAAGATTTTAAAAGAATCCTTGATCCGAAATATAATTCAAAATACCTAAAAATTGTTGTACATGTGTTCTATTTCGTAAATGATCTGGAAATTGTTGTATTTTTAAAATTTTGTATTTTTAATAGAATATTAGGTTGAAGTTTCAAAAATCCATTATGAAATTCAATAACTAAATGCTCAATATTTTGTTGTACAAATTTTACTTTCTTCTAACTCAAAATTAATCCTTTTTCTTTACATCTTTGAAGAACTAGCTTAACCTTTTTCAAATGGTCTTCTTTAACTTTATTTGAGAAAATAATAATATCATCTATGTATGCTAATGTAAACTCATCTAATCCTTCTAGATTATTATCCATAAATTGTTGATAAATACTAGATGCTTGTTTTAAACCAAAAGGTAATACATTCCATTGGAAATGCTTTTGAGGAGGACAAGTGAATGCAATTAATGGTTTAGTATTTTCATGTAATCTAAGTTGCCAATAACCAGACTTGGCATCTAAAGTAGAAAACCATTTTTGTCCTTTGAGTTTAGTAATAATATAATCTTTTCTTGGTAATTTATATGCATCACCTATAGTTGCTTCATTTAGTTTTTTATAATTAATAACTATTCGTCTTTTTCCTCTTTTTTGTTTTGAATTATTATGAACATAAAATGCAGGGGCAGAATGTTTACTAGTACTTGGAGAAATTAGTTGTTTTGTTAATAACTCTGAACATTCAGAAATAAATTCTTGTACATCTTGTTAGGTATACGAAATGTCGTTTTTAATATTTATTTCTTGTTTAGGGTCTTTTAATTTAATTTCAATGAGTTGAGTGTTTGTATTTTTTTATTGGATCTAAAGGGTTTTCATTACAAACTTGTTCTAATAATGTTTCTATTTCAGTTTGTAATGTACAATTATTTTGCAGAAAAAATTATAGTTGGTTCATTTTTTCACTGATAAGTTTTAAAGTTTGATAATATATGGTATGATAAATAGGAATTTTTAGAATAACTGATTTTTGATTTAATGATAGTATTTATGGTGTTTTTAAAATTATATAATGTAAATATTGACAGAATGGTTATATAATCTTAAAAAATTATTACCTAGAATAATTGGTAATCCTGATTCTTGTTGATAGATAGATGGTATTGTGAATGTATAGTTTTCAATAATAATATTATTGTAATAACTAACATACCAAATGTATTTAATACTTCCATCAGTTATTCTGATTTGTAATGGTTTAAGTAATTTTTCCAATTATTTAATAATGTTTTGGTAGCTATACATATTGTAGCTCCTGTATCAATATATGCATTAACTTTTTATTCTGAATCTGTATCTGAGTAAATGTTGTATTTAGATTCGTCTGTCAATTATGAATTTTGAGATTGAGACTTATAATAATATAACGTGTTAATTGTAGAATCAGTTTCATAGTCAGATTCAATAGGTTCTAATTGATATTGAAATGTTGAATTTAAAAGATTAAGTTTTTCCTTATATTTATTGTTTGTTGATTTCTTTTTAGGACACTCATTAGCATAATGTCCTTCTTCTTTACATAACCAACATCTACAATATTTTTTATTTTGTGGACAATATTTTTGTTTAGGTCTAGATTTTCGATATGCTTTCTTTTTTAAAAAACTTCTTGTAAGATTTTAATGGTTTTTTATAAAAATGTCTTTTTGGATATTTTTTCCATCTATATTTCTTATATCGATGTTTAGATCTTGAATTTTTGTTCTTAGGAGGATTAAAACCATATTGTTGTGTTACTTCTAAATATTTTGAACAACATAATTGTGTTTTCGTATGTTTTAACTTTTTATGTAATTTTGCTTCTAAACATTTTTGTGCTAATACTTCTTTTGTTATAAGCTAATTGTAGAATTAGGTTGGATTGTAGCCACTGTTCTACGTCCCCTTGGCAGAAGGAGGCTACTTACAAAATAGGGGACCAATTCTGCCAAAATTACTGAACCTTGGGACAATCACGAAGGACGTGCAAATCGGCCGCTGTGTGGGCAAGTACTATCAGAGGCTATGTGTCTACGAACACGCTGGTGGTTTGTTAGAAGTTTATTGTTGGCTAAAAGCCACATAAAAGCACGGATCTACTGGGCCCTGGCCACTTCTAGATGATATTCCATAAAGGTTTTTGGGGTGTCAAATCGGTTGCTGTAATTAGCTTATAAGCCGATTCTAGCGTGAATTTCCCTTATGGACCAGGACCTAGATGAACTTGTTGGCGTCCACCTCCATAGACGAAGGTCATACCTTGTCTAGGACCCTACATAATTGATCGGGAAGAAAAGGAGTGATCAACTCCCATTTCCAAGTACAATTCTCTGCCACATACTTAGCCATGTATGTGTACAACAGGCTATTAGGAAGGGGGTTTAAAGTGTTATTTATTAGGGGACCCCATCCGGGTAACTAGTGGTTAAGCCAAAATTTGGTCCATTGTCCATTACCCAAGGTCCATTGAGTACCTTGTCGAATATGATCCCATGTAGCCGCCAGCCTGTGCCAAAGAGTCGACGTCTCAGTGGTATGCAGTGTGAGAGGGATAAGGGGATCGTGTAGCCGATATTTAGCCCTTAACACCTGTACCCATAAAGTGGTGGGTTTGTTGAGCAGCTCCCATCCCAATTTAGTGAGATAGGCATTATTGGTGGCTCAAATACATTTGATACCCAGTCCCCCGGCTTCTTTCGGGCGACAAACCGCTTCCCAATTGACTAGGTGGGTTGCCCTCTTTTCATTGTGGTTCTCCCAAATAAAAGCCAGCATTATCTTTTCCAAGTCATCACAGAGTCGTCGGGTAATCGCACAATTTGTATGGTATAGGCAGGAATCGCGGAAAGCACAGATTGGGTTAGAGTAACTCATCCGGCTAGCGACAATTCCCTGGCTCTCCACCCCGCTAGTTTGTGCTGTACTCTATCGAGGATATATTGATAGGTATTCTTCATGGTGCACTCATGTATCAACGGGACCCCTAGATATTTTCCCAGATTGGTCGTGCGTTGGGTTTGCAGGGAGCAGCTGAGCTGCCATGCTAGTTCAGGCGACAAGTTCGAGGAGAAAATAATGCAGGTTTTGGCTTGATTCACCTTCTGGCCTGACATGCCACAGAAAGTTCCTCCGTAGCTTCACCAAATAAGACTAGATCGTCCGCAAAAAAGAGGTGTGAAATAGCAGGCCCTGGTCTGGTCGATTTAAACGGTTTTCACTAGCCTTGATCCACCACGTGGGAAATAAGGTGGCCCAAGCATTCCAGGCAAAGGACGAAAATGTAAGGCGATAACAGGTCCCCTTGTCGAATACATCTGGAGGGTATAAAGGGGTTAGATAGCTGGTCATTCCATGCAACTTGCATTGAAACTGTAGTAATGCACTTCATAATTAGATTGAGCAACGTGGAAGGGATCCCAATATCCTGTAGAGTCTTCTGTATGAAAGGCCAATGCAGACGATCATAAGCTTTTTCCAAATCCACTTTTATGACAAAATAGCCAGTCTTACCCTTCTTTTTCTGCATAGAGTGAATGATTTCCTGTGCAATGATGATATTCTCAATGATACGCCTCCCTGGGATGAACCTGCATTGGGTATTTGTAACTAGATGTTGGAGATATGGCTTGAGTCGGTTTATAATAATCTTTGAAATGGTCTTGTACAGCACTGAACAGAGACTGATGGGCCGAAAGTTTGTGATATACTTTGGGGATGGAACCTTAGGGATGAGGACTAAGATGATATGGTTCAATTCCTGTTTCTTCCTAGAATATTTTCTGCAGGAAGGAGACCACCTCAATGCCCACCTTATCCTACTGAGACTGAAAAAATAACGTCGTGAAACCATCAAATCCCGGGGCTTTGTTTGATTCATTCCAGAAATAGCTACTCAGATTTTAGACACGTGGACTGGTTGTGCGAGGATGGTAAGTTGTGCCTCCATTAGTCAAGGGAAAGCTCCGAGAGTGGCAGTGTTCCTTGTGAGCCTAGAATCAACGGTGTAAAGTTGCATGAAATAAGTCCAAGCTAGAGTACGTAACTAAACTGCATCATTAATTTCCTTATCGTGTTGATCAAAAAGACGCTCCACTGATAACTTCTTTCTTTTGGTTTTAGTAACCGTATGATAATATCTAGTGTTACGATCTCCCTGTGCTATCTAATCACACCTGGCTTGATGATGCCAATAAATTTCTTCCTCACACAACATATGACCTCGCTCCCCACTAAGTTTTGATTCCAAGTCTAGCAGGGATTCGGACTTCGTCTGCTGCATAAATCGCTGGATGCCGGCTAAGCGCGCCTAGGGTCTGCGTTTTTGATGGAAGATATTCCCAAAAACTGTTTTGTTCCAGAGTTCGAGACGCCTAGAAAAATTGGATAAATAATTGGCAAACGAACCATCAAGGGGGAGCCAGTAGTCCTCAACAAATTTAGGAAAATCTACATGGGTTAGCCGGAAAGGGGTTTGGCTGACAGTTCACCTAGCTGGTCAAAGGAAGTGCACCAACATAGGCCTATGATTAGAGCCCAAAAACGGAAGGTGGTGATTAACCGTAAATGGAAATAGGTCCATCCAATCTAACGAACCGAAGACCTGGTCGAGCTGAGTTTGGACGTTCCTCTGTCGCCGTGTGAACCTAGGCCCAACATAACCCAAGTCATGTATAGCACTATCGTGGACCCAAGCGGGAAAAGCCTCACAGACTACGGCCGCATGTGGGGACCCCCTTTATTATCTCCAACCGTTAATTTCGCGTTGAAATCCCCACCGACAATCCAAGGCGGATTGACTGACTGTCTAATCTCTCGCAACAGGGGCCACAGGAATTTTCGAAATGTTTATTGTGGACTAGCATAAATAGCCGATAATTTGAAAAAAAAAGAGTCGTATTCGATGATGGCATGAATCAGTTGGTTATGAACAACTTTGATCAAGACGGTAAATTCCTTTTTCCATAGCAGCCAAATCCCGCCAGTAAAGCCGTTTGCATCGACATTGAAGGTAAAGTTAAAGTCCAACAAGTTGATGACTGCTTGCATTTGTCGGCCACTAATGCGAGGTTCCACTAATACGATTAACCCCAGTCTACACTGCCGGATGTAGTTTCTGATAATGGTGTGGAACCGGTTGCCTCAGGCCCCTTGACAATTCCAAAAAAGTACCAACATAAACCCAGGAGATAGGAATCGGGGCCCCACATTTGGGGGGTGGTCCGGAAGAATGGCCGGCTCCATTTTGGGGCCTTCATTCAGGGTTGGGGTCATAATTACAGTGTCTGACCTTTGCTCATCTGAAGAGTCCAGCATTCGGGAATCACTTTCCTCTCGATCTAGGGGTTTGGATGGGGGAAGGGTGGTTACGGTTTCAGAGGAGGTAGTACAACCTGCTGTCCGCTCAATACCGTCTATAGGTTGACCTTGGGCTTCCATAGTAACGTCTTGCCCCTCAATGGACTGCGCACATAAAACTTCCTGGTGGGAGCTAAGTGTTACGACTTTATGCTGGGCCTAAGGGGTGGGTTGGAGGTGGGCCGGAATGACTGGTCCAAAAAATTGGAAAATGTGCTGGGCTGGGCTAGGAGGAACTTTAGCCGTGTGGGCCACAATTTTGTCTTTCCCATCTTTTTTCTGCTGGGACTGTGGCCCATTGGACTAGAAAACTAGCCCATTAGCAGGCCTGTGGTTACCAGGCCTTGCAAGGCCCTACGGTTTCTACGTAGGGGACGACGTCGCATAGGTCGGGACAGTATTAAAAAGCACAGGAGGCTGTTCAGATGTGTCGTCCGTAATGCGCAGTGCTCCAAATCTGGATCCTCGTGTTCCGCCGCCTTCGCGTGACTGGTTTGACGTGTTCGCAGATGACCATTGGGGGACAAGACGTTTATTCGACCGTTGGACTTAGATCGACGAGCCGAATTTTGTCTCCAATGGTGCGCAGGTCTCAGAGGGCTAGATTCCGCTCGTCTTGCCATGGGTTAGCATTGCCCGCGCTCCTTCAGGTGTCGATATGTTCCTGTTCGCCGCGTCGACACTGTCCATAGGGTTGTGCTGGGTGGGGGGAAGGCATTTTCCGGTGTCATGTCGAACCATCCCACATCGATAGCATATTTAGGAGAGGCCTTCATACGAAATCCAAACCGTCTCTCCGTCGAGCTCCATGGTGGTGCAAAGGGGGGTTGCTCAGATCGACGTCGATGGCGATGCGGGCAAATTTGCCCCTTTGGGTCGTCAATGTAGCCTCCTCAATTTTAACTATTTGGCCAATCAAATTACCCAGAGCCTCAAGGATGCAGGGGTGATAACGCGCGATATGAAGTTGAGAAAACGAACCTAGACCACCGTGCAGGGAGTAGTGCCTTGGGCTGGCCAAAAGATTGGGGTCCAGTGCGGAACCGATAACACGTGGCCAAAGATGATCTAAGGCCCTTGGGTTAAAGCCTTCAGGTAATCCTCTTCGGCTTGGAATTTGACAATGTAAAAATCAAAGTGTAAATCGATGATTTTAATCAGGTCGTGTGGTTGCCATAACACTTGCAGGCGTTGGCTGAGGATTCAATACCCAATATGCCTGCCAAGCAATTTGACCACGACAGCTTGGTGCCATTGATGATCGAGTTTTTCCTTGAGAGTCTAAGAAAGAACGATGCCCGTGGCCTGGCCTTCTGTGACAATTCGAATGTCACCATCCTCGATTTCAATAGGTTCTTCTAGAGGCCAGGGCAATGTCACCCTGTCTGTCCCTCCCTGGGGCTCTTGGGAGACCGCGACACTGTATGATAGTGGTGGGAAGGTTGGAGTTGCTTCTTCCCGGCTCCTGATGCGACTCTTTTTTTGCAGTTATCCTTCGGGAGCTAGTAGAATACTAGCTGAAGGATTTTGCATGCTGTCAGGTAACTAGGGAACAAATTTGGATTGCTGGGTAAATTGAGGCAAGAAGATGGTTGGGTGAAATGGGATGCAAGAAGGAATCTGTTGAAGTCGATGAACAGTACATTCAGAGAGCATTCAGAGAGCTTCACTATATGGATATAGCTTACACTCTAACAACTTGATTGTAGCTTTCTGGGAATCCATTGTAAAAGCGGTAGATTCTAGAGGGCACACTAATAAAGGATAAGTTATCCGTAGTTCCTAGTTTACATTTGAACATAAGCCCTAGATAGAGGCTATCATTAGAAATTTAGTTATTGAACCATATCAGTTTGTGCGGGGCTTAGATTAGTGATGGATATTTGAGAACCCTTATATTTGATTTATTGGTGAATTGGCTAGAAGATTAAGTAAGCTATAGAATAGTCTATTGCTTGGACATATCAATTATGTATATGGTATACATTCTCTAATGTGAACTAGATCCCTATAATGGTGTATTGGCCATATCCAACCATTACTAGAGATCATCATCTCCACTTTATCCTCTAAAATATATCAAATAGCCTTTATTAATGCAAATAGTCAAACTTAAAATAGGTTGATCTCTCATTGCTAATTTTATGATAAATAACCCCCTAATATTATTTCTTATATTTAGCAATTTTGTTGAAGTCTAAAAGAAACTGCAGTTATGTTTGATATACTGGAACCAGATGTTTCCTAGGTAATTACAATGGATACAACTAACTTAAATAACCTTTTTTATTTATAAATTTGTCAAATTCTTTTTAAGAGGAACATTATGATTTTAATTTTGATGGGACTTATTCCTAAACATCTGTCTACTTAGAAGTTTAAATGTGATATCTAGGGATATCGATTTGAGGTAATTTTTGGGACAATTCGTAATCTATTTAGATATTTTGTTAGGAAGTGCCAACAAAGAATCATAGTATATTTAAAGGTTGCTAATGATTAAGGAGATAAGTTGCAACTATCTAGTAATAGAGAGGGTCTTTATAATCTATGAATTTATCTTGTTTTAATAATTTGTAGAAGGAGAAAAGAATAATTATATGGTAGTTGTATTGTTATGAGAGGCAAGCCTAGACAACTCACGTGGAGCCTAACTATCTTAAATCTTGTGATCACTGAAAGGTATTGAAAAGTGCCTGGAGAACCTATAGAGACAAAGTAAACATATTTTGAGTTGTTAATGGAGAGATTAGAGAGATCTTTAAACATGTTGAGGGCTTTAGTGAAACAAGATATAGAGAGGGAATTAACATAGGAGAAGATGAGTTCATTAGTAAAAGCTAAGATAAAAATATTAAATCTAGCTTAAAAATTATTTAGGATTTATAACCATTGGCTTTTCAGAAGATCTCGATGCAATTTCCTTAAAATAAGACCCTATTTGTTTACCTACTGCTCTAAATATAAAGGTAAACTATGAAAGAAAAGTCTCTAAGTGCTACATTATTAATATAGTAGTAGAAATATTACATATAGTTGTACCAATTGTTTGATTCCCTAACATATTTAGAGGGAAAGAGGTAGGTCTTAAATTAACCAAGTTTTAGCTAATTACCATTTAGAGAAAGAAAAGGAAACTCATTCTAGAGTAATTTTCTAAGAGATTGTTGAAAAAATAGATGAAAGTAACAATCCAAAGGGATGGAAGGAGCTAGGAAGAGAGTGAATAAGAAAATGTTGAGTTGAAGATCCGAGTTTTATTATAAAGTAGAGAGAGATGTTCTAAGAAGTGTGTAAGGTTGTTAATAGAAGGTTGATAGCGTTAAAAATAGGGGAGAGGTTAAAAGCTTGTTTTGGTTTTTAAAAGGATAAATAGTAAAATTTTAAAACTTTTCAAAACTTTTAAAGAACGAATAGAAGAATGGCATTGTAAAGTCATAAAATTCTCATAAGGTTTCGCAACACCTGTGATGTATAATCAAATGACATTTTAATAATTTTAAAACTCCAAAATAAGTTTGGGATATTATATCTAAAACTTAACGCTCCTATCATGTTGATGTTTCTTTCTAGTATTTGAATCCTTTAATTTCTAGTGGTTTATTAGGATCTGTTAAACAAAAATATGTTGCTTGTTTATTTAGTTGGCTAGTTAAGCGTCAAGCTTTTCCTTTTAATCAATTCTAAGCCATCTACTCCTTTTGATTTAATCTATTATAATATTTTGGGCCCTTCTTCTATTCCTACTATAAGAGTTTCAAAATATTTCATAATCTTTCTTGATTAATTTTCTCAATAAACATAGATTTACTTTATGTATAAAAAATCTAACTTGTAAGTCATATATGCTCATTTTGCTCAACTGGTTAAAACTTAATTTTCTAAAATAATTAATTTATTTAAAACTAATAATGATGAGGAATATAACGATAATTTAGTCCTTACTCTCTTGTCTTAATATGGTATAGTGCTTTACCACTCTTGTCTAGGTACAACTCAATAAAATGGAAGAGTTAGGAGGAAACATAAACATATTCTTGACACAATTATAGTCTTACTCATTTCTTCCTCCTATCATTTTTTGAAATTAAATGAGAAATCTTTATTAACACTATCAAAAGCACGTTATGAGTAATTTTTGATATCATGAGCTCTCTAATCCAATTGAGTGCGGTATCCATAAGATAGTACTCCCATTGTTGACACGACCAACCTTCTAGACTGTGTTGGCACTAGGGGATGGGTAGGCTTAATGCCACCAAAACCCGTAGTAAGCCTAACTTTTCTATATTCTACTGAAAATCCAACATGACCCATTCATTTGTCTGATTAATAGTCCATATACTTGCTTAACAGATTTGAATGAAGCAAGGATCTCGATCTGTAATTCGAACATACATTATCTACATATAATCTACCAATCTATGATCATCTCATATCATCAACGAACATCATTCTCAATAATATAGCATATTTGTAAGTGTATCATGTACATATGATTATGACAAACTATGGAGCAGCTATAAGCATTTGCAATTAAGATCATGCTAAAAACAATTACTTGTTTGATTATCTAAGCTAGTCTCAAAAAGCTTAGATTTCTCTCTCGTACGATCTACTAATCCCCTGAAATGATAATAGTGAGAGGTGAGTTTAACAACACGACTTAGTGAGATATAAACATGCTACCATACTTGTGAGGCTAGGAAACATAAGGCTAGCTTCACAAGAATGGTATGTGGCATTCTAAACAACAATACATGGTATCAATGAATAAACAGGTAGAAATCTCAAATTGAATATCAATAATAAATCTAAATATGAATTGTTTTGTTATAAAAATGAATCTGGTTTCTGATTTTTTTTTTAGTTCTGGGTTCTTTTTCTGAGTTCTGGGTTCTTTCTTTGATAAAGTTCCATAGGATTTCTAATTATGAACTTTCTAATTTTTGAGTTCTAATTTCTCATTTCTGAGTTCTGATTTTTCTAAATTTCTTAGGAAGAGACAGAGGCATGTTAGTACGGCATATCTCCCCTTTTCTGATTCTAGACAAGGTTGGCCTAACCTTGCCCCTGGAGGCCTGCCCTCTCCAGGTAGGACCCAGTTTTGACCCATCACCGGTGGGTTACCTATGTGCACATAGTCTGATAGTATACCCCATCAGCTGGGTATCTTAGGAACTCATCAATCATGGCTTTAAAAAAATATGATTCATCAAGGAATTGCAATCAATAGGTTCAACACAACAACGGAGCCAGAAGATGCAAAGAATATGAATATCATCTGGCCAAACTGGCATAAAACATGCTAGGCTCAATCACAAGGAGTCATATATCAAATAAGTCATACAGATTCGAGAACAATTCAACAAGCCGCAAGATAAAAAGGATTACTACACAAGTATAGTAGCATGATTATACTCACCTCGACTATCTCAGGGGTTCTTATCTCTTTTCTAATCTTCTTGAACTTGAGAGGTACTAGGTACGACTTCTAGTTCTATTCCTCATCTATTTTCACAAGCTATTGGGTAGCATGCATAAAAATTACATATACCCGCATTAGTCATTTTTACATAAATCTCATTTCTTAACATATATCATTATAAATTTATATTTTCTTCTATAATGGTCAAAATGGTTTTAAGCCAAAATTTCCCTTGAAATTAGGAGTCTTGGACTTCATTATGTCCAAATTTAGCTCACAATTCCTAATACTTGATTCTTTATGCCTTGATTAGCTTAATCATACTTGAACCTATTCGGTTTAACTGATTCATCTGCGCAGGTCTCATTCGCGAAGGCATAACTTTTTCTACATAGGTACAATCTTTCTCAATATTTCCATACCTCTAGTTAACACATAAATTCACAATTTTCCTTTTATTATCATTTGCTAATTCGGTCATGAAGGCTTCCAAATATCCCATTTATAGTCAGCCTTAATATTCTATCACGAGTTGGACCCTTCCTGACTAAAATCATTATAACTTGTTCATTTCTTATCCAATTGAGGTGATTCTAATTGCCATTTTCAATAGACTCATATGGATATCTCATATCCAAAGATGTCTTTAAAAAATTATGCAAATTTGGATTTCTTGTGATTTTTCTAAGGTTGTCCTATTTCTGTTCTCTTCTGTGTCACAAGGTCAGTAACACCCTTCACTTATTTAGCCATATCTCACAAGATACTCATCCAATTAAAAATCCCTTTACAACAAACTTAGATAATACAGTTTCGAGCATTTCATAAGATAACTCATCATCCAATTCTGGCTCTAAGGTCATCAAACAATTAACTTTCATTTCGTGTTTCAATCCCGTTGGTATTCTGAACCAGTTTCAATTCGGGACTTATATCTCATTTTTGGCTCACCTTAAATTTGAAAACAAATTCAGGGATATAGTAGACACCCATATCGACAACTTTCAAGTTTTGAGTTTCTTCAAAATCACACGTTAAATAATTTAAGAAAATTGTATAAGAAGGACCTACGAATTTGCCTCCTTTGGCAGCTTTGAACTCCAAAACCCTAGGATTTGATTTAGATTCTTTGATGTCTAATGAATAATTAACATGAGAAAATTTTCATTTTCTATGGTGATTTAGGCCCAAATCACCATAGAAAATGAAAATTTTCTCATGTTAATTAGTCATTAGACATCAAAGAATAAGAATCTATCATCAAAATTGTCAAACCCATAAATTTCATCAAGTGGGTTTCATAGTTATGGCAAAAGAAAATGAGAAACTAAATTCCAATCGGTAGAA
>JAOTAY010000007.1:2382491-2394334 GCA_025629805.1 Erythroxylum baracoense | reverse complement strand
TCTAGGAGTTGAAGATATAGGATAATTTATTTCAGGTAATTCTCTTAATGATGTTTGTAAATTTATTCCAATTTTAGCTATATCATTAAATAGTTGATCCATGTAAATTCTATCAGTATTTTTAAATTCAATACAATGTTGAGAATTTGTTAAAGCATAACTTATTTGATAAGTAATAGAAAAAGAATATTGTCCAATTGTCATTAAGTTTTCTCGATAAAATTTATAAGCTATAGTAATTGTTTTGTTTAAATTATATGATTGTAAAGGAATTCCTAATTTTAATCTAGTATTAAATTTATTTTTTCATAAGCAAGATTACCATTTATAATTCGAATGACTTGTTCTTTTAATTCAGTTAATCTTTCATCTATAATTGCTAATCTTTTTGGTGAATCAATACCAACTTGTTGAGAGGAGTTGTTGAGAAACCCAACATTTTAAGAAAAGATGGACATTTAGAAAGAGTGCAAGGTAAAGTGCTTTTTTCTTCCCAAGCTTCTTAGAGCTTTTTTTTTGCCATTAAGCTAAAAAGGAGTATCAAAATACGCATTGAAAGACTTAACAGGGGTGGAGGATCATTGTCTTAAGTGATGACAGGTTCAAGTCTAATGGAAGATTTGTTAGCTCAAGGTTTATATTTAACGATTTTAATGATAACTATATAATATTTGAAAATTCAAATTAGATTTATTTCCTTGTATAGATAACAATATTTCTTTTTAAAAAGGAAATAAAATCGTAGGAAAATTACTTCCTTTCTTGCAGGAATCTTTTTAGTAAACTTTCCTTATTGATATTCAGGAGGATCTTATCTTTTCGAACAATTAGCTCCAAATTTTTTTGTTTTAGCAAAGATGATATTGAAAATCCAAAGTTAATTCAAAATTAAAATGAAGCAACAACCAGTTGAAGAAGTTAACTATTTAAAGAAGAGTAACAACACTTGTGAAGTAACGAGCATACACAAATTTTTGAAACATTTGAGCAGCATTTATATTCTTGAAAGTCATATCATTCTTATTATGCCTTAGAAAGTGAAAATATTCTATCAAGAGAGAAATTGTTATTTGAGAACTTATTTTTTGATTTTACATTTTATTTCTTGTAGAAGCTTGTTAACACTTCAAGTGTAGAAGGTTGGAAAACCTTAAAAGATATGTACTTATGAGCTTGGAAATGCTTGTCAAATTTAATATTCAGATTCTTATAGTGAAACACTCAAGTTGGATACTTGAGGACTGGACATAGGCTTGGGTTGTAAGATGAACTAATATAAATCGACTGCGTCCTTCTTCTCTCTCTCTTTAACTTTTAAATTTCTGCACTATATTGTGTGTGTTCTTTTTAGCAAGAGGCTCCTTCAATTTTATAAAAGGCTACTTTTGTTTTCAACTTAGAAGAGGTTCCTTTCAGTTTTAACAGGTGTCTTCTGTTTTTAAATTTTTTTAACAGAATTTATCATTCAAGAGGCTCCTTTGATTTAAGCAGGGTCTTATCCCACAAAAGACTCCTATTACCCAAAAGGTTCCTTTCGTTTAAAAGGCTTTGTAGTCTAACAGGCTCTTATTGTTTTTGTTCGTTAACTGAGATCTGTTTATTATACAAATTGAAAGAACTTGCGAAAAAAATTTCACACACAATTCACCTCAGTCTTGCATGTGTTTGCTTTATCAAGATTTAATGATAGAGTCAACTTTATTCTAAATAGTGGGTAATAGAAATATAAAAGCTTATAAGGCTACAAAAGGAGGATAACTTAATTATCTTACACAATTAGGAGAGCTAAGACAATGTTAAGGAGTGTAATAATTGATGCTTTAGGAATTAAATTTGAGGTAGGAATAGAATCTAAGGCCAAGTTGCTAAAAGAGGGGAAGGGTAAAACTACTAAAGTTTAAGAGCTTCTCATGACTTCTATTATGAAAGACTCTACCTATAAGTTTCTATACCTTATGAGTTTTAAGTAAATGTGGCCTCCATTAATAAGAGAGGAGCACAATAGATAACACTTGGATCAAGTTTTTGTTAAGTCCCATGATCTTGATATGCTTATTTGGCTCCTTAAAGCCTAATATAACTAATTCTCTTAAGGGATGCTATAACATCATCTATGCTAATTGAGAAATTGGCAATAATAAGCTGATTGATGCTCTCAATATTCCAATACCGTAAAAGTATATTATGAAAGTTAATAAAAAAAGACACAAATATTTGGTTATTCTTATCAAAGTTAAGATTTGGTTGCAATTTTTTAAACAATATGAGCTCAAAGTCCCTCCTCTGCAAAATTTTCCTATTTTATTATCAAACTTAAAGAGATCGAATCATTTATGAAAACTTTATAAAGATTTAGTTTGTCTAAATTGAATATTTCTCATTTTAATACCATTAAAAAGGTGAGATGTTTATCTAAGAAGCAACAAAATGGAGAGGATTCTCACTTTATAGAAGCAGTTTTAAGAATTTTAACTATTAAAAAGATAATTATTTCTTCATCGTCCATAAAAGGAACATGTACCTAATATAAGAATTAAGTTGGACATTACTAACAATTCTTGATTTAAGTTATTTTGATAGGAGGAACAACATCATGAGAGGAGATAGAAAAGACAGTTAGGAGGAAAGATCAATCATTTATTGAAAAAGGAGAGACAAATACAAAGGAAGACATATGTCAAGAAAAGAGTACAAGAATTAGCACAAGAATACAAAGAAAGAAAGTAAAGATAAGAGTTTGAGTAAAGATAGAAAAGAAAAAAAATAATACTTCTCCCTTTACTAATAAATTACTGAGCATGACAGAAATAAAATTGCAAACACTTCTAATTCTCAAACAATGCAACTCGAATTCAGAAATGCATATTTACAATTATTGTATTTTTTGTTTTTTCTTCTTGAAGTACAAGCATAAATAACGTTGAGATATCTACTGAAACAACAGAGAATACACAGCAAAGATATCTGTTGGCACAACACCCAACACAACCAAAGTAATTTCAGGTTCTTCCTTTCCTGACAAACCCTTTACTTTCATACATCTCAACAACGAAACCGTGATACTTTGCCTCACCAACTTAGTCTATAAAAGATAGTGCAATTGATAAGAGCACCAAGAATATCCCCCACAGACTGCTAAAAGAATAGTCATTTAAAGGAAGCATGTCCACACAGTACACACCCTCCTAGCGAGCTAGTTAAAATAAGAAACATTTGCTTCTTCTTCTTCTGGGTTCTTTTGGATAGCAGATGCATAAGCTTTTCCTGCAAAACCAGATCGTCTAATCTAAAGTGGTCCCCAAGTTGATAGAAACATACCACGTGAATGCACAGACTACAGCAGAGAGCACCAGGAATATTTTAGCCACTTCTTTCCTGATAATTTTTCAAGATACTATGAAGAACTGATTCTTTTGTTTGTTAATATGGGAAACAATTGCTTGTAAAGCTGAAAAGTAATTTAGAATTTTGACCCATCAGAAAATATCTACCATGCATGACAAAAAGAATTTATCATCAGCAAGCATTTTTAATTATCATGTACTTTGACGAAGCAACTGGGGGGAGATGTGAAAAGTTAAACATGGAAAAGAAGCTGTTCTTCTCTCTCGTCAGAAGCTGCTGATGAGTCTGTTGTTAGTGGGGACGGTGATGGTCCGCCATTTTCCATCTTCTTTAGACTCTGTTGATGGTAAACTTGTCTTAGTCTCTCTATTTCACTCTTCAATGCTTCTTGATGAGCTGCATGCATTTCAAAGATCCATCCATTATTTTCGTAAGAAACTAAATTCTCAAAGAGATTGAGTATTTGAACATTTATCCATCGGGCATCTGACAATTTTTCAACACTTTTTCACCATTCAACGCAATTATACGTGGCAAATTAGGTAAAAAGGTAGAGTAAATCTTAATTAGAATAAATCGTAGAGTTTAAAATACTCCATGCTGTTAATTAAGAATAAAGTGTTTTGTACAATATCGCCAATAATTATTATGTGAAAAATAAAAATTAGTGCAAACAATAGATTATGTATTTACCATCTTTGAAGATCTTATCCTGAGCCAACGCAGCAATTCTTTGTTTAAGAGCGCTGTTATCAACATTCAGAAGCAAACGCTGTTGGTCGAGAAACGCTACTCTTGGCGATAACACCAAAACTTCTGCCTGAATTAAGAGCAGAAGTACTTAAATTAAGATGAAAAAAGGTAATTTTCTTAACGCGGAAATGATACACTTGGTTAGGTCATTCCTTCTTCCAATTAAAAAAAAAAAACTCCAATTTTAAATTATTTACTTGCAATGAGGCTACACTCCGTTCCAGCTCTGATATATACTGCAGTTTCCTCACCCGCGATCTTTGAGCAGATTGCCTGTTGGCCAATATTCTAAACAAGACGTGCATAAATTAGAGAATGTCTATCCATGATCTATGATTTAAGTTTATGAAGTCTATTAAAAGGCTGAAATTGAGCAATTGAAAGTACAAGGAGACACACAATTTAGTTGAATTAAAATTCGATAGCATGAAAAATGAAAGGATTAGTGTCATAATAAATTGCTTGATTGTGCTTTCTATTGAAATCTACCATAATGTGATCTTATACATTAAACTCTTGCAAATTCTACGATAAAGTTCTCAACCCTAGTCTCATCACTCGGATATGCTAACTAATAACAACCTAAAGAATGAAGAAAGGGGCAGCTATAGCTATGTGCATGGGATGAAAAATATCTCTTCATTACAGAAGAAAAAAAAAGAGAAAAAAGAAAACATAATTATCCAATAATATATATATATATATATGTCCACTTCATGTTTATTACCTCTTGACCCTCTTGGGGTCAACTATCCGATCATTATTAGTATTGCCCGCCGGAGCTTGTGTATTGGATTGACATTGACTTTGCACCTCATCAGTTTCGTTCTTGATCTTGTGTTGCTTTTGATCCGAAGAAGGAACTGTTTCTTTGTCTTCGTAAAAGCTGTTATGATCGGAAGGGCTTGAAGTGTTGGACGAACATGGAGCACCCACCGCATTGGAGAAATCCTCTGCGAACATGGACATGAATTGCTCGTCGTCAAACTTGTCGAACTCGTTATGTCTGGTACGCGTTGGAGCACCGTCGGAGCCGTGGCAGCCATCCAGCATTGGTGCCTCAAGGAATGTAATGGAGTCGCTTACAGACCGCCTGTGAGTCCCTCGTCTCGCGGAAGAGAAGTCCAGGAACTCATCAACCCACGAAGGATTTTGTGCAGCGGTGGTCGTCGTCATGTTGTCCACCATCGCCCTAGTGGTGGTGGTGCTGGTGACCTTAGGAGGTACTAATATGCCCGAAAATTCAGGCCAAGTTGGTAACATGTTTGGAACTTTTGGAGGTAGCTGTGCCATTTAGAAAATTTGGTATATGACCCCAAATGACACAAAAGAACCCGAAGAACCAATTTTCAGAACCCAGAAAACTAACAATCTCCAATATATATATATATATATAGATAGATAGATATAGCTTGTATATATACTCTAAGAAGGAGAATACAAGGACATGCAAGGATGTAATGAATATAAGAGAAGGAGATTAGCTAGGGATAAAGAAGGAGGGGGACAAGTTAACTAAGAAGAGGTTTTTCTATTGTATGTATGTTGTGTGTTTAGAGTCAAAATGTAATTGTAAAGGTGTGGACATGCAAAGACGTCACATGGAGAGTAGAGAGGAATGGGATTGAGACAGCCAATGTACAGCTGTTGAGGAAACTCAACGGTATTACTGGAAAGTCGCCAGTCGTTTAATAAGGGCTAGAAGGAATCAGACACCACGTGCCCATGTGACCGTCCCTTTAGTGGGTACCTTATAATAGTCTCTCATTATTCTATTATAACTCCCAATGTCAACATGTATGTCTCCCATATCATTCCTGGATCATTTCCATCTCAATTCTATTCTCTTATAGGAATGAGCATGAAGACTTGAAGAAGGATTGATCTCCTTTTCAACAATTAATATCAGCATAATGTTATATATTTTTTTGAAAATTAAAAAGAATATATATAAAAATATAATAGAAGCTAGAACTCGATCCTAAACAAGGATCATACAATTACAAACAAAAGAGGCTATCCTACTCAGTATGTACAACAAATACAAAATATACATCATATTAACCACATTTCCCTAAGATCTTGGTTAATTGTGCATTACTTTCCATTGGCTATCATAACGTCTCTAATCATGTTGACAATTTGCTCGGTAAGTTCATACTTATGTTGTTCCTCATTCTTGTAAAGTCTTTGGTTCCTTTCTCTCCAGATATAATAAATTACCCTCTGAAATGAAGTCTTGATGAATATGCTATTCCTCTTACTTGTTCTAGTGCACCTAATGATAATGTTCAATGTCTCATGTCATATAAAGTTGAAGCTTGGGAGTTGTATCATATTCAAAATTCTGCTCCACATCGATTTGCTATAGCTACATTCAAAGAACAAATGATTTCTGCTTTCATTTACTTGCTTACATAATACATATAACAGATCATACCTCCCTAACCGCCTGTCTTTGGTTCTTAATTTGTTCTTTGTTACTAACCATGAGAATATCGCAACTTTGGGACTCAAAACTTGCCTCCATATGATCTCTACCCACGGGACTACCTCCATTTGCTGTATTAGTAAATTGTGTCCAGATCTGTTAATGAAAATCCCACTGGCATGTAATGTCCATACCATTTTATCCTTTCTTCTTTCAGCATGTATATTCAGTAAATAGTTAGCTATCAGCTGAAAATTTCTAAAGTTACCAACCCATTCCCTGTCCTGGATTAACCAAACCACCTTAGCATCCTTAGGAATTCTATTTCTGAGCAATGTTAATTCATCTCTTTGTATAGGAGGACTGAAATTAGTCCAATTATCAAACCACAACCATATCTCTTCCCCGTCCCCTAATGTCATATCAATATAATGTCATATTTTACTTTGTTAAATTTTGTTTATATAAATTACATTTAATTAGACTTTTGTTTCATAATAGGGTAAAATAAAAACTTATAGGTTCTTAGTTATATTTGTGATCATTTTATGAACTTCGTCTTATCAGGATTTTTATTTAGCATGATATGTCTATTATGTAGGGTTATTAAAGCACTTTGATGCAAGGCCCAAAATAGCTAATCAATTTAGGTTTTTTTGTCATCCCATAACCCTATATATATATGTGTGAGTTATAAAGGACTATGCTTATATAATCTATAATCTAACTTACACTACTGGGAAAGACAAAAGAGGAGTATAGGATTTTTCACTATTTTACAAGTATTGCATAAAGGTAATTCTACAAAGTTCAAGAATAATGATCATGCCTTCTAATCTAAGTATTTTTAATTTGTGTTATTATTAATTCATCAATTATTAAAGAGCATAAAATTCTATTAAATGATCATAAAATTATACCCTTTTAATGCATGCTTTTCTATTTGTGATATCGAAACATATTCTAATAGGTTTTATAAACCTTAGTTATTGTTTGAATAAGTTAACTTTTCATATTACAAAAATATAAAATAAAGATTTTAGGGTTTTGAAAAATATTTCAAATTCTAGTTGTACGAAATCATAGAATTGTTTATTATTTCTTATCTATAAGTTATGCTACTAGTTAATAACTTTACTAAAGGGTATTAATCAAATTTATGGCTTATTATTGATTACATCTTATTGCTTTATAATGAATAAGTAACATAATTGGTTAATAACTGCACCAAAATGAGTTATTATCTGATTTTGTCACTTAGTTATAATTATATAATGTGTTTCTAGTCTTTTCTTGTGAATATTATGGTTTATGGCCATTTTGATAATCAAATTCATGTTTTTGTAAATTTGAACATTACTTCATTAATTAATTGAGCCTAAAGTTCTTAAAGGTAGTAGTTCTAGGTAACTTTTAGGATGGAGTTTGATTGATTGGATAGTTTATTTGATTGACTGAATAATTGACTAGACATGGGCATTGCCAATTTTGTTTCTATATGATTTTGTAATTTTTGATAGCTCAATGCATTTAATCATCTTTTAAATTATTTTATCTCTTAACTTAGTATTGTTACCTCCCAAAAGCGGTTAATTATACATGAGTTTGGTGTCATGCTATAATGATCAATGAGTGTTATAATTTTGATTTATAAATTATTATCTATCTAAAGGTGATAATAGTTTGTAATATCATTTCTTACTTAATCTATTAAAACTCTTATTTGCATTATTTATTTTTTCTAAAGAAGATTTTGTAAGATGGATTTTGAGTTTATTTAAACTATTTTATTGATCCAATGAGTTAAATAGTCATGAACAATCAAATTTATTCAATTGAGACCTTAGCTCGAGATAACTTTAGGGCTTGAAAGAGAGATGTAGAGTTAGCCTTAGATTTAATGAATTTGGATATGACTCTCATTGAATATGAGCAGATGCTTATGATATAAGGGAGCAAACTAGAGTAAAAGGTTCGCTTAAAAAAGTGACAAATATTGAATAGGCTAATCATCATAGTGATGAAGAAGTTGATTTTAGCATATCTTAAGGATGGTTTATTGATTGAAAGTAGTGCCAAGAGCTTTATGAAAGATTTGAAGGTGAGATTCATTGAATGTGAAATTTTTTAGGTACATGAACTTATACAGACGTTGAATGTTGACTTTAATGAGGTATGATAGAGCATCTAAGGTTGTAATTTACATTATAAGGATGAAGGACATAGCTAGCAACCTAAGTGGACTACAAATAATGATATGAGATTTTTTCTTAATCTATTAGTTACTAATGTTGAATAAGATGTTGTATATCCATATATAACACATATTTTAATTTTAATTTTCAAACTTGATGATGATGGATATTCACTAGTTTTTAGTAATTAAAAAGGTTTCATTATCCATTTATTCTATTGTAATTAGTGAATGTTTATTGGATGTGATCTTTATTATTTAGATTTGACGGATCCTAGTAAACTGATTTTGAATGTTGAAAAATAAAGGAAAAAAGGAATTGGGAGTTTAACCAATGAGAAATTATTTACTCTATGAAATAAGATACTTGGTCATATTTCAAAGGAAAGAGTAAAGAGATTGATTATGGTTGAAATCATCCTTAAATTAGTCTATGATCATATTAGTAGTGCTTATGTAGATTGTATTAGAGGTAAACTTGTTAAAAGTAAGAAGAAAGATGCCATTAATAATATTGAGTTTTTATAGATTCACAAAAACATTAATGAACATTTGAACACCAATTATTGATGGAAAGAAGTTGTTTATTATTTTTATTAATGATTACTCTCGATATTGTTATTTGTATCTCATCAGTAATAAGACTAAGGCCGTAGAAATTTCAAAATTTTAAAGGAAAAGATTAAGAAGAAACTTAATAGATCCATTAATTTTTTTAGGTTCAATTATGATGGAGAGTACTATGGTATATATGGAGATTTTAGTTAAGAGTAAAGGACTTTTTAATAAGTTTTGATATGGTTATGACATAGTTACACAATAAAATATGTTGGATACATGTAAACAGAATAAATTAGCTAAGAGGTGTAATTACACACTAAAAAATATGATAAAAGGCATGATGTTAGGTTAAATGTTCATGAGTACTTGTCTTAAAGACACTAAACATAACACTTTACATCCTAAACTATGTTCCTAGTATGTCGATTCCCAAAACTCCTTTTAAAAGACAAACATATATGAAGCCTAGTTTAAAACATTTAGGTGTTTAATGTTATCCATCTAAGATCATAACCTACAACCCAGTGAAGAAGAAGTAGAATCTTAGGAAAACTCTTCAGTTATTTGTAGGCTATCCTAAAGGTTCAAAAGACTATAGGTTTTACTATTCTAGTCATAATACCAAATTTGTAAAATCATTAGTTGTAGAGTTTCTGAAGAATGACATAAAAGATGAATTATTAAGAGTTGGAGCAATCGAGAAACTTAAGCTTAAGCCTAAGCCTGACCAATGACAATATACATTTATATATAATTTATGAGAGAGTTGTTGAGGTACTTCCATAGGTAAATAAGGATGACTTAGATTCAACTTTAGTTCCTAGTGTTGGAGGTGGCACAAATGCTATTGACTAGATTATGGTAGATGCTAAACTTGATCATAGAACACTATTAAGATTTTCATAAAGAGATAAGAAGGCTATACATTTTGAAAATTTTATTATTTATATGAGTGAGTTTGAATATATTTCAAAAGAGATTACAAATCACCTTAACTTTGCTAAAGAATTAAGGAGTAATCATTATGATAAATGGATGGTGACTATAGAGGAAAACATGTAGTTTATAAAAAACAATGATGTTTGGAATTATTCTACAGTCCGAATAGATGTAAACCCATTAGTAGTAAGTGGATGTTTAAGATCAAGATAAATATTGAAGATACAATTGAGAGGTTCAAAGTAAGGTTTATAGTTAAAGCGTACACTTAGAAAAAGATAGTTAGCTACAATAAAACTTTCTCACTAGTCTCAACAAATGAATCATTCTATATTATTATGACTTTAACAATTCATCTTGATTTTAAGCTTTATGATATAAATTTCATGATAACCAAAATGGTGATCTAATGGATGAGTATATATAAAGAAGAATAAGGATTTTACGATGAAGGGAAATAAGCACTAAGTTTGTAAACTAAAGAATTCAGTTTATAAATTAAAGTAAGCATTACGAATGTGATACTTAAAATTCCATAAGTTGGTCACAATTTTGGATTTTAAGGAGCATACACTTGACTCTTTTATATATTTCAAATTCAGTAGAATCAAGTTTGTGTTTATGTTCTTATATGTAGATGACAAATTACTAGCTAGCGTTGAATTTAGCATGTTGAAGAATATGAAGAAGATGCTTTCAAGGAACTTTGATGCGAAAGATCCTAGGAGGCACCATTTTTTTCTCAGAGTAAAGATCCATATGGATAAATTTGAGAAGGTTTAAAGCCTATATAAAAACGTTTATATCGATACAATTTTTAAGATATTTAACATGTAGGACTACAGGCTTGGTATATTTTTTATAGTCAAAAGTGATAACTTGAGCAAAGAGTAGTATCCTAAAAATAAACCGAAAAAAATATAGAAGAATTATATTCCTTTCAATAATGCAATTAAGAATTTGATATATTCATAGGTACGCAGTAAACTTAGCATTGCCTTTGTATTTACTGTTCTTGGTAGGTATTTGAAAAATTATGATTATGAATACTGAGTTTCATTGAAGAAAGTCTTGTGATTTATAATCAAAACTAGTGATTATTAATGATTTATATATGTGTAGATGATTCTAGAGATTATTAGATATGTCAAAGTTAATCTTAGTGGTGCTCTCATGACAGTAAGTTTACTAGTATTAGCTAGATGATTTGAGCTTTAGAAAAGCTCTAACTAAGCTATTGTAGTGACTTTAACCATGAAAACTGATATTATAATTAGTTATGAGGTAAGAACATACACCAAGTTCTTGAAGAACTACATAAGAAGACCTATGATTGTTGATTCAGTTTCTAAGACTATTAGAATTCATAGAAGGAAATGGTTTATTCCATAATTGATCTTTATGGTTAATGACTTTTTTATGATGCAAGTTATATTTTGGATATTGATCTCTGTATAAGATTAATGGTCCTTTCAACAGCTCATAGATCATGTTTTGCGATTGGAATAATTTGATTATATATGATTTATGATTTTATGAGTCGTTAATATAAGTCACACTATACTAGTATCTACTAAAGAGTTTAGTTAGTGATTTGTTTATGCTCATGATTATGGAGAC
>JAOTAY010000007.1:2357472-2382391 GCA_025629805.1 Erythroxylum baracoense | reverse complement strand
AACTTAGGTTCTTTTAACCTTAAGTCATCTTCCAAAAATACCCTTATGTACCTTACAACATCCACACTTTAATTCCACCAATCCATGAATTAAATCCTCCTAAACTCGACATAATAGTTAACCTCATTCAAAAATAATTTATCTAACAATACCAAAATTCATTCAAATCATGTTTACTAAAATAATAAAAAAATTCAAGGCCGAACACCTAAAGTTTATAGAATATCTAAACCTTACACAATATCCCCCAAGTATTAACTAATTGAATTAATCACCTACATTTGATTTAAAAACTATGGTACGTGGCATTGTTTACACCTGTGAATCAAGAAAATAAGTTCTCACTATGACTCCTAGGCTTGTGGAATTTTTCATCGATAAGCCTCATAGGAGTTGCATCACGGATTTCCAGCCTCTATACCATCCTAGGGGTTTATTAATGCCTCATATCATCTATAACATCTCAAACTCATTCCACATATAGTAAATATTTAAACTGTTAAAGAATAACATAAAAACTTATCAATAATTATAAGAATATTTTAAACAACGACAAAAAATCAAGACCTCCTGTGTATTAACGCAAAATCTAAAGGTATCATAATTGTATTATTAAAGCAATACATATGGTAAATATTAGTTAAACGACTAACCTAAATGGATGGACAACTTCAGACTACATCGAAGAAAGATGAGCGCCATTCTTCAACACAATATAGGGCCTACGAAAAAGAATATGAAATATTTAATATAATACGCTTGCTCTAATACAACATCATAAACTACTATGGTCCATCATGCTATAGGAGTAAGATCATGAACAAACTTTCATCGGCCTATTTAATCCTTTTACTAGAGTAATATTGAAGGAGACATTGGCAAGAAGACATTTAAATTACTAGTATTGGAGGCTTATAGTATGATGACAAATTTGAGTAACTATAGATCTAATTAAATGATGCTTTCTAGTTTACTTTGAGATGCATAACTAAAGACAAGTACTAAATCCTTCTTGTAAGCTTAGTAATAAGTTTCAAACAATTAAATAATCATTTTAGGACACATTGTTTTGAGGAACAAATTTAGGCTATATGATTTAGTCCTTATTTTAAGTCACACAATGGTTAGGAGACATAGTTTGCAAAAAGATTCAACTTCGAGATCACATAAATATCCAATGTTAGCATATCTATTGTAGCCATCACTTTTGCGAAGGGACTAAAGAAACACTATACACTATAGAGATCCCTTCAAATGAACAAAGCCTAAAACTTTGAGGAGGTTAAAGTAAGGTGTCAAAATACATAGTCTTGAAAGAGGCACAATTTATCCTTGAAGTGACTATCAAAAAGTAAATGACATCATACACAAATAAAGTCTTAACCATATGTCTTCCCTGTTCCCTAATGTCATATCAGCATAATGTCATATTTTACTTTACTAAATTTTGTTTATATAAGTTACATTTAATTAGAATTTTGTTTCATAATAGGGTAAAATAAAAACTTATAGGTTCTTAGTTATATTTGTGATCATTTTATGAACTTCATCTTCTTAGCATTTTTATTTAGCGTGATATGTTTATTATGTAATGTTATTAACACACTTTTATGATAGGCCCAAAATAGCTAATCAATTTAGTTTTTTTTTGTCATCCCATAGCCCTATATATGTATGTGTGTGAGAGTTATAAAGGGCTATGCTTATATAGTCTATAAACTAGAGTAAAAGGTTTGCTTAAAAAAGTGAGAAATATTGAATAAGCTAATCATTATAGTGATGAAGAAGTTGATTTTAGCATATCTTAAGGATGGTTTATTGATTGAAAGTAGTGCCAAGAGGTTTATGATAGATTTGAAGTTGAGATTCATTGAATGTGAAAAATTGGAGGTACATGAACTTATGCACATGTTGACTTTGCAAAGGTATGATAGAGCATCTAAGGTTGTAATTTACATTACAAGTATGAAGGACATAGTAGCAACCTAAGTGGACTACAAATAATGATATGCAATTCTTTCTTAATCTGTTAGTTACATGAATATGATGTTGTATATCCATATATGACACATATTTTAATTTATTCTCAAACTTGATGATGATGGATATTTACTAATTTTTAGTAATTAAAAAGGTTTCGTTGTCTATTTATTCTGTTGTAATTAGTGAATGTTTATTGGATGTAAAATCATTAGTTGTAAATTTTATGAAGAATGATGTAAAAAATGAATTATTAAGAGCTGGAGCAATTGAGAAGCCTAAGCCTGACCAATGACAATATGCATTTATATATAATTCATAAGAGAGTTATTGAGGTACTTTTATAGGAAAATAAGGATGACTTAGATTCAACTTTAGTTCCTAGTGTTAGAGGTGGCACAAATGCTATTGACTAGATTATGGTAAATGCTAAACTTGATCATATAACATTATTAAGATGTTAACAAAGAAATAAGAAGCCTATACCTTTTGAAAATTTTATTATTTATATGAGTGAGTTTGACTCTATTTCAAAAGAGATTACAAATCACCTTAAACTTTGCTAAAGTATTAACGAGTAATCATTCTGATAAATGGATGGTGACTATAGAGGAAAACATGTAATTTATAAAAAAAAATGATGTTTGGAATTATTCTACAGTTCGAATAGATGTAAACCCATTAGTAGTAAGTGGATGTTTAAGATCAAGATAAATATTGAAGATACAATTGAAAGGTTCAAAGTAAGGTTTATAGTCAAAGCATACACTTAGAAAAAGATAGTTAGCTGCAATGAAACTTTCTCACTAGTCTCGACAAATAAATTGTTCTATATTGTTATGGCTTTAACAATTCATCTTAATTTTAAGCTTTATGATATAAATTTCATGACAACCAAAATGTTGATCTAATGGATGAGTATATATAAAGAAGTATAAGGATTTTACGATGAAGGGAAATAAGCACCAAGTTTGTAAACTAAGGAATTTAGCTTATAAATTAAAGTAAACATTATGAATATGGTACTTAAAATTCCATAAAGTGGTCACAACTTTGGATTTTAAGGAGCATACATTTGACTCTTTTATATATTTCAAATTTAGTAGAATCAAGTTTATGTTTATGTTCTTATATGTAGATGACAAACTGCGAGCCAACGTTGATTTTAGTATGTTGAAGAATATAAAGAAGATGCTTTCAAGGAGCTTTGATGCGAAAGATCTTAGGAGGGACCATTTGTTCTTAAAGTAAAGATCCATATGGATAAATCTAAGAAGGTTTTAATCCTATATAAAAAGGTTTATATCGATACAATTTTTAAGATATTTAACATGTCGGATTGTAGGCTTGGTATATTTTTTTATAGTCAAAAATGATAACTTAAGCAAAGAGCAGTGTCCTAAAAATAAACCGAAAAAAGTATAGAAGAATTATATTCTTTTTAATAATGCAATTAAGAATTTAATATATTCATAGGTATGCAGTAAACTTAGCATTGCCTTTATAGTTACTGTTCTTGGTAGGTATTCAAAAAATTATGATTATGAATATTGAGTTTCAATAAAGAAAGTCTTGTGATTTATAATCAAAACTAGTGATTATTAATGATTTATAGATGTGTAGATGATTCTAGATATTATTAGATATGTCAATGCTAATTTTATTGGTGCTCTTATGACAGTAAGTTTATTAATATTAGCTAGATGATTTGAGCCTTATAAAAGTTATAACTAATCTATTATAGTGACTTTAACCACGAAAACTAATATTATAATTAGTTATGAGGGAAGAGCATACACCAAGTTGCTGAAGAACTACATGGGAAGACCTATGATTGTTGACTCAGTTTCTAAGATTATTAGAATTCATTATGACAACTCATGTACTATATTCTTTTCCACAAATATAACAAACATTAATAGAGGCAAGTATGTCAAGTATGTTGAACTTAAGTACTTTAAACTTTAAGAATGAGTTAATGATGATGGTATATTTTATGAGTACATTATCACCACAAATATGTTAGTTAACCCAGTAACTAGGGGACTTAGTATTATAGCTTTTCTTAAAAAAGTAGGCAATATAGGTATTATGTTATCATATGATGTTTAGATGTAATGGGAGTTTGTGAGTTGTATCTTATATGTTCATAGTACTTAAGATTAATCCAGTTGTGAATTTTACACTTGTTTGTTCTATAATGATGTTTGAAATTCATGTATATGATTGTCTTTCTTGTACATGTACACATGAGATTCCTTTTTTATCTAGATGTGCTATAACTTCTTTATAGAAGGAAATGGTTTATTCCATAATTGATCATTATGGTTAATGACTTTTTTATGATGCAAGTTATATTTTGGATATTGATCTTTGTATAAGATTAATGGTCCTTTCTACGACTCATAGATCATGTTTTGAGATTGGAATAATTTGATTATATATGATTTATGATTTTATGAGTCATTAATATAAGTCACACTATACTAGTATCTACTAAAGAATTTAGTTAGTGATTTGTTTATGCTCATGATTATGGAGACTTGTATATATATTTTTGAAAGTTGAAAGTAATTAACTGATAAACTAGAAATGGGTACATAGAGTAGTTTTATTACATAAACATGGTTTAGAGCATATTAGGACAATGACTTGTATGCTTATTACAACATATTAACTACTATGGTTTAGTATAAATTATTCACTAAATTAAGTTCTTTATTTAATTTTTTAAAACTACATACAAACTTATTAAATTTATTATTTGACCTATTCAAATTGTTTTCAAAATATTTCTAAAAATTATATATTAAATCTTAATTAATTAGTTTTACTCAATTAAGAGAATATTATAATTTTTTAATTGTGGACTAATGTGTAATCACTCTTTTGTTGTACAATTGGATCAAATAGATACCTATAAACCTTCAGTATATTTGTTATCCTTTTGTGACCTTGGTCTTTTTAACAAGTTTGTTGAGTGTGATATAGTTACTGGATAAGTCTTCTTTATGATAGTGCCGAAATTCTAACTAATTATTTTAATTAGGTTACTCTTGATTATAACCCTACATACAAATGACTTACAAGAGATTAGGTTTACATAATCTATAATCTAATTTAAATTAATGGAAAAGGCAAAAAAGAAGAAGAGAGTATTGACTAGTTTCTCTATTTTATAAGTACTGCATATATATGATTTTACAAAACTTAAGAATAACGATTATGTCTTATAATTTAAGGATTCTTAATACCATTTTATTATTAGAAAATTATTAATGTGCATTAAAATTTTATTGAATGTCCTATAATCACTTATGTTTCATATATAATTTCTATGGAGTTACCTCATTTATTACTTATGATTAAAATGGTTATCTAGAAAGGAACTTATCATGTAAACATTCTATTATGGTAAATTTAAACACTAACTAACTTCACGATAAAGAATTTGGAGGATTAAACTTGTTCTTGTATTTTTTTTATTTAGTCACAATTGAAAAAGAAACTAAGAATAGAAATAAATATTTCTAATCCATCAAATTTTATCTCCCTTATATTATTTTTCACGTAAGAAAAAAAGCCAACGTTCCTAATTTTAATATCAAATATATAAAAAAAATTATACTCAAGTCTAGCTATATCCCAATGTCAAATAAGCATTAGGTTAAACTTAAAAATGCTTCAAACCTTAATCAAAATCCCAAATTGAAACTACAATCAAAATATCCAAATTCATACCCTACTTAATTCAGCAAATAAGTTGGAACCCCAATGTTATGCAACTTGAATTCAAGATGGAAGCAATTGAATTTCAATGGAATGCAAATAAAAAACTAGTAACAAAAGAACCCCTAAAGTCATTATCATTAGGATGGATAATGATCAAAGTTGAACCAAATTCTAACAAAGTATGAATAGCAGGGTACTCAAATCCCTTCTCTTCAATCTCAAATACACACTTCAATCTCAAATCCCTTCTCTTCAAAACATTGCAACATTTAGTATGTATAGAACAGAACCTTATAGTCATAGCGTATATTCGTATATCCAACATCCCTTTAAGAACAATTAACAAGATGAAAACCATGTCAAATTCAACTCAGACAAGAAAAAGCGTAAGTCAGCAAGTCATGCAAAACTCAACAAATGGAGAAACATAATTGTAATATTACAAAAATGGAGAAAGATAACTGTAAAATTACAATGAATGGTGACGGTGAGGAGAGGAGAAGCTGTAGATGTGCGACGGATGGTGACGGCGAGGAAAGGAGAAGCTACAGACAGGCGAGGAAGAACAACGACGACGGCAAAGAGAGGAGAAGGATGGCAACGTGAGGAGAGGAGAAAAAATGGAGAATAGCAGAGAAAACCAGTGGGAAGGTTTGGAGTGCATTTAACCCTGAACCAAAACGTCATCATCATTTTCAATTTTTTAAAATGACTAATTTGAAGTTAACGAAGGAAAGGGAAGGTCGTCAGAAAATCACCGACAGAATACATTACCGTCAGTAAAAAACTGACACTAACTATTAAACAAAGCATTTTTGCGTTAATTTCACTGACGGAACTATATCTGTTGGTAAAATTCTGATGCTATTTAATTGCAGGAAGCGTTCCCACCTAATTTACCAAAGACTATGGTTTTTTTATCGCTCTGTCGAAAAATTTGTGTGAATGTTTTCCCTCTACCTTTACCGACGATAATTGTTTCCACCACAAAATGAAAATTTTCAAGACAGTTTTACCGTCGGATATTGATTTTTCATTTGTAATTAGCTAAGAAATTATGTTCTTCAGTAATTTTCTGTCGCAAATGTATGGTTTTCTTGTAGTGTTTCTTTACGAAAGAAATGGCCAATCTTATAGACTGAAGTATAAAGATAAACAAATGTGTGGGTGCTTGTTAGAGAATAAGTTCATTGAACTAAGCCCACATAAGAAATCCATTTGGAATATTGCTTATATGTCTATCGGAATTCTTATTGTAATGACTGTATAAGTAATCCTTTAACTTGATATCTCCAAAGTTATCTTATATAAGGATTGCTACGTTTTGATATTATTTATGACCTATTCTAGTCAAAGGTAAGTCAACATTGGATATAACATGAATTGTATAAGGTAGCTGAGTTATTAATATAAGATTCATCATCTTAAAGTAATTAGGGTGAATGTTCCATTATTTTAAACTAAAATTGATTTAAAAAATCCTTAGCCAAAATGGAATAACATTTTGAAATATTAGATTAAAATTGATTTGAAAAATCCTTGGTAACGTATAATGACAATTTGAAAATATGTTTCAAATGTCATTAATTGAATTAATTAACAATTGTGTAAAACTAACATGATTGGACTTAAATAGAATAGACATTAATTCCATATTTTGTATCTAATCTTAACAACTTACGATGAAATAATTGAATTATAAGAAAAAATCATGCATAAAAAGGTTAGTTAAAACAATATTTAGGTAGGCATGATGCATTACTAGATTCCAATCTTAATTTATGGATATAAATTATTTAATTAGATAATTAAAGATAAATTAAAAGATTTTAATTTATCTAATCCTAAATATAATTTAGGGTTATAATTTATATAGATTGCCAACAAATTTTGAAACCTAATGGACCACATAAAAAGAATTTTTTGAAGAGAGAAAAGTTTTTTTTAATCAAGCTAGGCTTCGTTGTAAAGTTTGAGACATTTTATGATTAAACATGAAATATTTAATAAATAAGGTAAAATGAGATATTGGATATTATTTGGGAATAATTGGTATCCAATATAGTGATGGTATTGAATTTTTAAATCTTATACATATGATGTGTTCAATGTGATAATAATTAAAAAAAAGATCATTAGATTACAATGACTTTATATGATATAGTCATAAGTATTAAATGATATATTGATTTAAATTTTTTGAAAAGTTAAAATTATTTAAATCTAAGTAGAAATTAAATATTGAGAATGTTGAATCACTTCAATGGGATTGAACTAATGAGATTTAAATTTTTGGATTCCTTAGTAAATATCCACACAACTAAATTCAATAAAGGTATGGATTTATGTAAGGAGGAAAATAAAATATGAGATATTGTATAATGCAATATTTATTTCTTATATAGGTATGCCTGGTACTACAACTTAACTTTGTTAGATACAATTAAATTAATTGGCATGATTTTCAGATTAGATATGAATCGCTGAGTCTTTGAAAGGGTCAAAATTAATGATTTAAGGATATGATGCTTAGTTAAAGCATATATTATGTATTAAGTTTGGAACTAAATTTGATAACAAAGGTCATAAGATATCCAACAGTTAGGATATAATCCTATATACCTATTAAAGAAAATATTTGTTTCAATGAACACTTAGAGGAGAATGGTTCGAAAGATAAGTATTGGAAGTAAGATAAAGTTTGAAAAATTCAAATCTCATGTCCATATGATAGATACATATTTGACTATATCTATACACCCATATTTGATGTATTTTACTTGATATTTTGTAATTTTGGTGTATATTTGGTACTTAATTTGCTCAAAGTGCATTTATAGATTGTAATGGCGTTCATGGACCAAAAGGAGAATAATTCAAATGAAAATGAAGCACAAAATTTTTTTTGAAGCAAATTAGAGATACACGACTATGTCTGTGCCTGTACAAGTATCAGATCCCATATAAAATTACAAATTTTGGAGCTTTTTAAAATAGAAGGTCTCTTACATGTTTGTGTATCAGACTATGTATCTCCTAAAACCCCTTAGATTTATAATAAAAGGACATAAGCGAAGTCAAATTAGGATAGTAGACTTTTGGAGAAGATTTCAAAGCTAAAAAGCTTATAGAAGGGATGACATTAATTTAGAGACGTGGAGAATGTGAAGAAATCATCAAAACATCTCATAAATTACAACATCAAATCTCAAACTAATAAGAATATTTAATATAAGAGAAAGGGAGATTTATAGTTCCTTTGCTTTCTATTTGTTTTTCTTCCTATTTATCTTTGATTTAGTTTTTTTATTATATGTAACTAAACATATTTAGTGTCTAGATATCATGAACCCTAGTTAGGATAATAAATTGTCATGATTCTTTTATTTAATGTTATTATTTTGATTGATATATTATGATTAAATGATGAGTTTTATGCATGTACTAATAGATTCAGAATATTAGTACATAATCTGATTTCATCATAGAGATTGAGAAAGCTTGTGTATGAATAGAACTATCATAATTGAAAGGAGTTGATTGTAAAACCTAGTGATAGGTTAATATAAATCCTTTAGATTAGGGTCAAACCTAATAGCAGAATTCATAAATCAATGATGCAATCCTAGGAACTTTAACTAGAAAGATTTCAATTAATCATCCTATGCATTAGTTATTAGTAGTCTTGAGAAATTTATTAACATGAGATAGGAATTTTCACGGTCTAATAATTAATAAAATAATTGCATGATAAAAGGTTGACTATTTAATAATTTTTTGGGGGATTCATCAACAAGACACTAATCTTTGATATTAAGTTTTTCATGTAATTTCCTTCGTCTTCTGCATTCGTCATTGTTTCCTATTTGATTTTATTTGTTTAAGTTTTATTTTTAATTAAAAATAAAATACTCAATTTGTAGACTAAATAATAGGAGAGGAGTACTTGCTAGTATGTATTGTCTTCGTAGGATCAACCCATACTTGATTGTGCTAGCTACAGCTACATCGTGCACTTGCGATTAATTCAAATATTAGTATAGAAACAACCAATCATGTTTTTGATGCCATTACTGAGGACAATTATATTAGGAACATACATCAAGAGTTGATAGCCCAATGTGTGTGCACACTTCAATAGTTGATAACACTAGATTTGATAGTTGCATTATAGATGCAATTAGCATGACTGATACCTACCGATTGACTTAGGGTGGCTTAGTAGGCAAGCCGAGGGTCATTCCTAGAGATATTAGATATCGACCCCACTAAGAGAACTTCTATTCAAGTTCTCTCGGATTCATATTGAGGATTATGGATTCGTGAGAAAATAGTGGGAGCCATACTGTATCTTGTTAAAGTCCTAATTGACATCCATTTACGTACAGTCTAACACTATTTATCTCTTTGACATTGGTTGCAAGAATCAACACCATGACCACTAGTGTGAACCTATGGTAACTTATAGAAGCCAATAAGTTAGGTCGACTAGACCCAACTTCCTAGACTGGCATAGGAACCTGAGAATAGTTCTCGTGTTAGAAAAATTAGGCTACGGCTTAGAAGAACCACATCCTAATCCCCCTGTTACTGATTTTTTTATAGTGATTAGAAGGCTTACAAAAAGCTTCTCCATAATATTGAGATGGCTAATTGCATAATGTTGGCCACTATGTCATTGGAATTACAAAAGCAACATGAATTTATGGATGCTCATACCATAGTCTATCATCTGAGGGAGCTATTTGATGAGCAAGCTAGGTCTGATAGGTTCAAGTCCTAGAGATTGCTCTTCCTCTCCAAGATGACTGAGACGACATCTCCGATGAATATACATTGAAGATGAATAGCTATATTCAAAGGTTGGCCTCCTTAGTTTCCTGATAGATCATGAATTAAGTATAGACTTAATTTTGACTGGTTTGATTGATAGTTATTCACAATTTGTGGCTAACTATAGGATGAGCCAGATATCCACCATGATTCCTGAATTGATCAACTTGCTCAAAACTGCTGAGCCATCTGTCAGGAAAGACAGTAAGACTCTTTGTTGGTGGACTCTTCTGGTTCGAGGAGGAAGAACCAAAAGAAGAAGAAGTCCACAAGGACTAAAGGAGGTGTGGTTAATAAGAAAGCTAAGGTGACTATCCTTAAGGGAACATGCTTCCACTATGGCAAGGATGGCCGTTAGAAGAGGAACTGTAACGCCTATCTGGAGTCACTAAAGTAAAAGAAGGCATCAGATGCCCCATCTACTTCAGGTTTGTTTGTTATTGATATTAATATTGTTTCTAATAATAATATATGGGTATTAGATACCAGTTGTGGCTAACATATATGTACTGATATGTAAAACCTCAGGAATAATAAACAACTCAACAAGGGAAAGTTAGACCTACATGTGGGCAATGCAACTTATGTATTGACACTCTGTAGTGGGCTTGTAATAGGATTGGATTATTATTTTTATGTACCTATATTGAATAAGAATATTATTTCAGTTTCTAGTCTTAACAAAGCTGGTTTCCATTTAAATTTTAGTAACAATGGTTGCTTTATTAGTTTAAATGGAATGCTTTATGCTATGGGTACATTATGCAATGAAATATATATATTAAATATGTCCAATTTAGTTTTAAATATCAATGACAATAAAAGACAAAAACGAGATAATATGAAATCATCGTACTTAAGCCATTGTCACCTTGGCCATATAAGTGAGAGATGTATAACTAAACTACACAAGTGTGGTAGTTTAAGGTCATTTGATTATGAATCATATGACACATGTGAATTTTTCTTATTAAGAAAGATGAAAAAGTAACCCTTTAAAGGAAAGGGTGAATGAACTACTGGGCTATTAGACTTAATACATTCAGATGTATGTGGTCTGATCTCCATACACGCTAGAGGTGGTTTCATATACTTCATTACCTTTATCAATGATTATTCACGATATGGGTATGCATATCTTATGAGATACAAATTAGAGGTTTTTGAAAAGTTTAAAGAATTTAGAAATGAAGCAGAGAAATAACTGGGTAAAAGCTTTAAAGCACTTCAATCATATCGAGGTGGTGAATACTTAAGCCAAAAGTCTCTAAATTATCTCAAGGGTAATGTGATAGTATCCCATTGGACTCGACCTTGCACATCGTAACACAATGGTGTGGTGGAAAGGAAAAACTAAACCTTATTGGACATGGTGAGGTTAATGATGGGCTTAGCAAATCTGCCAAAATCCTTTTGGGGATATGCACTTGAGATTGCTATTTCTGTGTCAAACAGGGTCTCTTCAAAATCAGTTGATATTACTTCATATGAGATGTGGACTAATAAGAAACCCTATCTTTCTCATATGAAAGTTTATGGTTATCCATCTTATGTAAGGTGGATTCATTCAAATAAGCTAGAAGCTAAATCTAAAAAGTTTCTATTTGTCGGATATCCTAAAGAAACAATAGGATATCAGTTCTACAATGTTTAGGAATAAAAGGTGTTTATTTCAAAGCATGTTGTCTTTTTAGGGAAAGATTTTCTTCTAAAAGAAGACAGTGGGAGCAAAATTACACCTTTAGAAGTTCAAGATGTTCAAATAGAAGCAGATCAACTGCCTGAACTCGAGACTATTGTTCATAATGATGAAATAATAGTTCAACCTTTTGACACACAAGAAGTTTGTAGGTCAAGTAGGATACGTCATATTCCAGAGAGATATGGATTTCTCATAAGTGAACATAACCGCGTATTGCTCATAGAAGACGATAAGCTTACTACCTATGAAAAAATTCTGAAGAGTTCAGAATCTGACAACTAGCTCTATGCTGTGAAATCCGAAATGGATTCCATGTATGAAAAACCAAGCATGGACTTTGGTTGACCCACTTGAAGAGATAAAACCCATAAGGTGCAAATGGGTTTTTAAGAAGAAAACTAACATGAAGGGTAATGTAGTTACCTATAAATTTAGGCTTGTAGCTAAAGGTTATCATTAAAGACAAAAAGTTGACTATGACGAAACATTTAGCTCAATAGCCATGCTTAAATCTATTATGATAATGCTAGCCATTACTGTTCATTATGATTATGAGATATGGCAAATGGATGTGAAAACAACTTTCCTTAATGGAAGCCTAACTAAGGATGTGTACATGACACAACCCAATGGTTTCACATCCAAAAATGGCAAAAAGATATGCAAGTTTCAAAAATCCATTTATGGATTGAAGCAAGCATCCAGGAGTTGGAATATCCGATTTGATAAGACAATCAAAGAGTTTGGTTTCTCAAAAAATCCAGATAAACCTTGTGTGTATAAAAAGATTAGTAGGAGTGCAATTGTATTCCTTATGTTGTATGTAGATTACATATTACTAATAGGAAATGATGTCTTAGCTTTACAATCAGTCAAGAATTAGTTGTCTAATAATTTCTCCATGAAAGACCTTAGCGAAGTAACTTATATTTTGGGATAAGAAGCTATAGAGATAGATCTAAGAAGTTGCTTGGTCTTTCTCAGTCTACATATATAAAGAAGATGTTAAAGAGGTTTAGCATAGAGTAACCTAATAGAGGTTATATTCCTATAACACATGGGATTACACTCTCGAAATCTATGTGTCCAAAGACACAAGATCAGAGGACTCATATGAATTTGATCCCTTATTCTTCAGCTATAGGATCAATCATGTATGCTATATAATGTATGACACCTGATGTATTATATGTTCTAAGTGTTACGAGTAGATACCAGTTAGATCCTAGAGAGGGTCATTAGGTGGCTGTCAAGAATATCCTTAAGTACTTGAGAAGAACTAAGGATGTATTATTGGCATATGGAGAAGGAGATCTTGTTGTGAGCAGGTATATAAATGTCAGTTTCTAATCCAACAAGGATGTCCTTTTTAGGATATATTTTTACACTGAATAGTGGAGCAGTCAGTTGGAAGAGTTCCAAACAAGAAATAATTACATATTTAAGAACTGAAGTAGAGTACATGTCACATCAGAAGTAGCAAAGGAAGCAGTTTAGATCAAGAAGTTGATCATGGAACTTAGAGTGGTACCTAGCATTGTTGACCCAGTATAGTTGCATTGTGACAACAATAGTGTCAGAAATCAAACATGTACTTAGGTAATATCATTTGATTAGAGAAATCATTAATAGAAATGATGTCAAGATAGAGAGAGTTCCCACTAATTAAAATATTGTTGTTCCTTTTACTAAACCGATTCCTAAAAGGAGATATGATTCTCATGTACTTGCCTATAGTATTAGATACAAAGGTGATTGGCTTTAGTGCAAGTGGGAGGTTGTTAGAGAAGTGCAATAAAAACAATCACCTTTAGCACTTATTATACAAATCTTTATGATTAATAAAAAGTCATTTTTGTTAATTTGATGTTCATGCTCTTTATGAATTGATAGTGATCTTAAATCGAATTAATGAAGTCCTTAATACATTATAAAGCATGAAAGAAATAATGATGAGATCATGATAATGAGATTCCTATTATCTGTAATTATATTAGGGTCGAAATTATCCCTAGTCATAAGATTAATAAGACGAGACATTATTAATTCAGACAGACTGGCACATGTTATACTCCTTGATTAAATCAAGTAGTGGATCTCATAAGCTGTAAGCATAAGCTGTTTAGGGTTAACATATGGATGCTTGCTAAGTGTAGTAAGTATAGTGGATGACTTGCCATGGGATAATCATATGGATAATCTATTCTAGTGTCAGTGATAGTCTCATCATAGCAATGGTGAAACTATCCTTAGGCTTGAGGTACTCAAGGATATCTTAGATACTGATCTTGTACTTTACCTCAATTCCTCGTTGCCTCATAGAGATTCTCATAGGGTGGTGATTAGGTACAACTTAAGGTATTCGAAGGTAATAGAGTAGCCAATAAAGGATTCACCATTCCTGATAAGAGGAGATGATACACAAGACCTCGTGTCGGGGTCACTACTTGGGAATCTCTGGCCTAAGTGGAAATGTCATGAAGATAGTCTTCGGTGACATATCCAATTGAGTAATGAGCCTCAAGGACAAGAACTAACATCACTTAGGCTAGATGTGACGTAGTCAGTCTAGCAGGAGTTGACACTTTAACCATACTCTGAACTAAGTGGGATATAGATGGTGACAGAATGAATTGCACGGGAACATTATCTATGGAAGGGTTCATAGTCAAACCACTGACTTTTTAGTCAATTTGGAGTCATGATGTGTTGCTAGATATCGCTCATAACTTTCTTGAATTAAGTGTTAATTCAAGTGACCAACATAACCGGGAACCTAATTGGTCACACGCATTGGAGATGCGAAGAATGAGTAATATGATTTCGGATGTATATGAGAGATGTATGAATAAGCAACAAAAGTGTGGTAGTTTGGGGTCATTTAATTGTGAATCATATAACACATATGAATTTTGCTTATTAGGTAAGATGACAAAATTACATTTTAATAAGCAAGATGACAAAATTACCCTTTAAAGAAGGGGTGAATGTTTTCATGCTATATTAAGTGGGAATAAAAGCAACTTAATTCCCACCAAGTCTCCATTGATGTTGAGGGTTAGACGGAGGCCAAAGGGTGTCAAAAACACTCCATTTTCGTGCAAATTTTGTAAGAAAACAAATTGTCTTTTTGTGAATTTTTCACCATCTTCTAAAATACTCTCTTAAAGAACACATTGCAAAGCTAGTAATTTGTATGTGTTCTAGCCATTCTTCCTAAAAGGTTTCAGGCTTTTCTCTTCATATAGATATCATTAGAGACATCCTCCTTTGATCATTGTGGTTTACAACAACCTGAAGAGGTGAAGACAATGAGGAACAAAGGAGATTATAAGACATACATATCTTAAGTTCAAGTTTCGTTTTACTACATGTAATGACACATGTTTGATTCTATATTTTCTAGTTTTTGTTTTATTTTCCACTGCATATTCTAATAATTGGTGCATGTGATGCATGATTTAAAACCCAACAGGAGGAATCACCCTAACTTTTCATGGGAAAATCAGGGTGAACAAAGAAATAACACTCTACCTAGATTCAAACAACAAGTATCACAACCTAAGAAGCCTGTTATGGAAGAGATGCTAATGGATTCCATTCAAGAATGTAAGGCAAAAGACTAGTGAACAAATGTTTCCATATATAACTTGGAGTTTTGAGTTGAACAAATGGCAAGATAGTGGCAGAAAGACTGAAAGGGAGTTTGCAGAGCACAACAAAAACAAATCCCAAGGAAATAATAATGGCAATCACCCAAACTACTAAGAAAAAGATCCACGAATAAAAGAGGGTGACTACTAAGAGTCACTTAAAGGTTAAAGGTGGACAGCACTTGGATAGACTTAACGAATATCGACCTACCATCTTATATCATTCTAAAGTGAAAAGAAATTTATTAGATGAGGAGTTATATAGATTCCTTAATCTTTTAAATCAACTTCAAGAAGACTTACAATTTGTTGAATCTCTACTACAAATACTAAAGAATATAGAATCTTCGTAAAATAACTATTTAAAAAGGAGGAATCATAGAAGTTGGAGACTATCACGTTGAGCGAGGACAGCTCAAATAAGAAAATCAAAAGAAGCATCTAAATCCAAAGAGTTTCTATATTCCTTGCACAATTAGTAGTTTAAAAGTAGATAAGGCTTTAGCAGACATCAATATGATGCCTTTTTCTTTGTTTGAAAAATTAGGAATAGGAGAATATGTGTAGTTAGCTAATAGATCCTTACAGTATCCTAGGGGAATCGTAGAAGATTTAACAGGTTAATAAGTTTACATTCTTAGCTAATTTTCTGATTCCACGTTAAAAAAAGGATACAAAAGTACCTCTAGTCCTTAGTCGATCCTTTCTGGTAACTTTCAAGTCAATTGTAGATGCTAATAAGGGCAAGTTAACTTTAAGGGTAGGGGATAAAGAGGTTACATTTAGAATCTTAAATGTCAAAAATCACCCTCTTGAATTTATGGATATTATTGAAGCTAACGAGTCTTGTTAAGATATCTTATAGGACTCTACATTTAAAGATCCATTAGAGCTACCACAATTATAAGAGAACAAGTAGAAAGAGAAGTGTGGAAACAAGCATAAAAAGGTACCCTACTTACAAGTTGTGGAATCTACAGTAAAGCTATAAAAAACATAATTTATATAAGCCACGTTGAGCTTTAAAGGGACATCGAGCTAACAATGTTAAACAAGCACTATATGGTAGGCAACCTATGAATTAGTTAGTTCAATTTCATATTAATTTGTTCTTGCTTTTATGTTATTATAGGATTTTAATTGAGTTCATATGTGATTAGGATAAGAAATCAAGCATCAAAATGATGAGAATTTGCATAATTAATTTGTAGGGTGCATGTGTTTATATGTTATAATGTTTAGTGCAAAAATTTTACATTTGAGTGTCAAATTTTAAATTTACACTTGTTTATAGAGAGTTACATGCTCTCTAGAAATGTTAATGTAGAAGTATACGTTTTGATACATGTCTATGTACCAAACTATATAATCCACAGAAAACTATGATTCAGTGATATATACGCTCAGATACATAGTCGTGTATCAAATCGTGTAAGTTTGTAATACATCTTAAAATGCCTTAACCTCTTCAAATTTCTCGCTTTTCTTCTTCCTTCTCTCACAACCGTTATCACCCTCTCATTCTCCAACCCCAATTTTTGCATTTTTCTTGTAATATATCGACATCCAAGTAAGTGATCTTATCAATTTCACTTATTTATACATTTTTAATTAAGTGTTTTGCATTATTTAGCTCATTTATGCTTTAAAAACACTAGAATTGAGATTTTGGGTTTTTATGATATTTTTGTGATTTTATGCTAAATTGTGATTTAATAGTTAATTATTTTCATTACCCAATTGATTTCATCATTTAATTTGACCAATTGCATGGAATTTGGGTAAAAATTCAACTTCAATTACGTAATTGTGCAATTTTTTCTCACTAAATGTTTAATTGTGATATTTTATGCTAAATTAGGTTAATTAGTTATTTTCTACATTAATTGATATTGGGTTTGTGTTTAATTAAATTCTAATTAGATTGTTAATTAATTTTTAACTTATTTTATTTTATTGTTTCTTTATTCATTGGAGTTAATTTGTTATTTATTCCTATGTGCTTAATTTTTTGTTATTAGTTGTTTTCACATTTAATAACTTAGTGCACATATATAAAAAATTTTAAGTACGGGGAAAAGTATATTCTCATAATTGATCTGCAAATTTTCTCACATTTCTTCAAATTTTCAAGCACACTGATGAGATCATGGAGAGGAAAGGAGATTCGCAAGAAATGACAAAGAGGAGAAGGTTCTTCAACCACATCTTGACTCCCAAGGTGGTCGCAAATGTTATTGTTAAATGTTAAGGCATAAGAGTAACAATATTAGTGGGTGAAGTGTTGGATCGCTTATGGCCCGGGAATGCACAATACTCAGCAGAATGGACCATAGGACTTCAGGTCTTGTGCCTTGGTTAACCAAAAATTTCACGACAAGAAGTGTATGGAATTACCTCTTGAAGCGCGCGGATTGGGATTCTTTTCAATCTTGAAGTTGTAGCTCGCGAACGTCCTCTACCGGTATCCATACGAGGATGAACGATCCAGGCAACGGCTAATATGTGCTACCACATCCTAAAATGCCGCACAGTTTTCTCTCCAGAAAAGGAACGAGTGGCTAGGTGGCTAGGGTTTTCGTATATCTTCTAATGAGATATAAGCCCTTTATTTACAGAGAAGCCCTTATCCCTCTTCCTAGTGGGAATAGGACAATCCTATTTTAATAGGAATAAGAATATCATAATCCTAAATCCATTACGATTATGGAAGCCCAATAAGTTTCAGCCCATGTTATATCTCATATAATAAAAGCCTAGCAACTTAATTCAATTTAACCCAATAAATATATCCACATATATTTATTCATGCCTAATAAATTAGGCCCAAGTGAATAAGCCCAAATCACATCACTCTTTGTGTACGACCCTGTAGGCTCATTTGATGTTGGCAATAGGCTTGATCACACTTCAAGGCCCATAAGTCATAAATGACCTCTAACAAGACTTTATGATTATCCAAATCAAATTAGGATCGATAATCTGATTTAACCTATAACTATGGTTATAAACTCAGTCTCTTTGTAACATGATATCAAGATTAATCATAAGGCATAGTATATGTCAACCTTTGACTAATTATAGTTTCTTGATTCCTAAGTTGTCTGACTATAACAAATGACATTGATGACTCCTTATCAATTCATTTGAGCACGGCCATGCATTTCTTTAGTCATACTTGTCAAGAGGCCCAAATGATGTCTCTCTCATTTAAGAGAGGTACAAATCCCATCTACATCATTCACATCCCTCCGTATGATTCATTTAATGTCCAATATAAGACTACTTGTTATCTGGTTAAAGATAACTTAGTCTAATGTCAAAACACTTAATTCCTCATGTAGGGAACCATGATGACTTCAGGTCAAAGGACTAAAGTCAAACCATATTGAGAATCACTAATGACATGAAACCATGTAGTGTTCTCTCTGTGGGTCGGTCCAATATATGTTCTCTAACATATATCTATGTATCTGATTTGATAACTCATATCCATGATCAGTAAAATGTGATCATCAATCAGAACATATACTACTAACCAGGGACAGTTTAGAATAGTATTATAATGCTTATGGTTTTACTATCAAGTCGCATACTTGATGACATAAGCCTAATACTATTCATGAAATGTAAATCATAATACATAAACAATAAACATGCATATATAAAACAATACTTCATAATATATTATTAATAAATCAGAATGTCAATACAAAGTCACATATGACCATTGGCATAGGGCACACGACTAACAAAAATAACTAGTTGGCAAGGTTGCTATTGATATGTTCGATTGTCATCATCGATGACCAACACAACCTGTTCACACAGTCGTTGGGCACTATCAGCGAGAAAACAACCCATTGCCACGTCATTAGTGGGCAAAATAGCTTGCTAGCATAGTTAATGGTCACCTTCAGTAAGAAAACAATCCGTGGCCATATCTTTAGTGGGAAAAACAACCAGCTGGCATGGTAGCTCAACACCTTCACTAAGCAAAGCAAATCGTTGAAGTAGTTACTACATACTTTCGGTGAGTAAACAGTCCATTTTAACTGTCGCTAGGCACCTTTAGTGAGAAAATAGCTCATTGAAACAGTCGGTGTGTAGCTTTGATTAGATAGCAACAGTTGACATGATTTATGGGCACCTTCGGTGAGGAAAACAATCCATTGATACAATCGTTGGGCACCTTCGCTAAGAAAATTGCTCATTGGCATAGTTGTTGCGCTCCTTCGATGAGAAAACCAATGACCGACATGGTGGCTAGGTAGCTTCTGTGTGAAAATAACTAGTTGGCATAGTCATTGGCCACCTTCGGTAAGTAAAACAACTCGTTGACACAGTCACTGGGCACCTTTGGTGGGAAAACAGCCATTGTAACGGTTGCAGTGTAGCTTCAATCTGAAAACAACCAGTTAGCATAGTTGTTAGGCACCTTTGGTGAGCCAAACAACCCCTTGGCACAGTGGTTGAACACCTTCTGTAAGTAGAACAACCAGTTGACATGGTCGCTAGGCACCTTTGGTGAGTAAAACAACCAATTGACATTGTCACTGGGCACTTTCGGTAAGTAAACAACCCATTATAACAGTCACCAGGCACCTTTGATGAGAAAATAGCTCATTGTAGTGGTCACTGGGCATCTTTGATGGGAAAACAACTAGTTGACATGGTTGTTGGGCAGCTTAGGTGACAAAAAACAACCTTTTGGCATAGTTTTTGGGCATCTTCAGTAAGTAAAACAACTAGTTGATATGATTGCTGGGCACCTTCGTTGAGGAAAACAGCTTGTTGACACAGTCGTTGGGCAATGTCGATAAAAAAATTGCCCATTGGCACGGTTGATGGGCACTTTCGATAAGAAAAAATCTAGTTGACATGGTCGCTGGGCAACTTCAGTGAGCAAACAACTGGTTGACACAGTTGTTGGGCACTTATAGTAACAAAACAACCCATTGTCACATCTTTGATGGGTAAAATAGCCCACTGGCATGGTCACTGGGCATCTTCACTAAGAAAACAATCCGTGAGCTTATTGTAACAGTCGCTAGGCACCTTTAGTGAGAAAACATCCCTTTGTAATGGTCACTGGGCACATTTGGTGAGAAACAACTCATTATAATAGTCATTGGGTAGCTTCGATGAATAAACAATCAGTTGGATTGGTCGTTAGGCAACTTTGGTGACAAAAAAAACCCTTTGGCATAGTTGCTGGGCACCTTTGGTGAGCAAAACAACCAGTTAGCATGATCATTGGGCACCTTCACTGAGAAAAACAACTCGTTCACATAATCGTTGGGCACTTTCGATGAGAAAATTATCAATTGGCATGATCGTTGGGCACCTTTATTGAGAAAACAACTAGTTGGCATGGTTATTGGCACCTTCGTTGAGCAAAACAACGTTATGCATTTTTTGTGAGTAAACAACCCATTGGCACATCCTTGGTGAGAAAAACAACTAGTTGGCATAATCGCTGAGTAGCTTCAGTAAAAACAACCTGGTGGCAAATCTTTGGTGGAGTAAAACAACCAGTTGACATGGTCGTGGGGCACCTTTGGTTAGTAAAACAACCCTTTGGCATAGTTATTGGGCGCCTTCAGTGAGTAGAATAACCAATTGGCATGGTCGTTGGGCACCTTTTCTTAGCAAAACAACCCGTTAACATAATCACTAGGCACTTTCGGTGAGTAAACAGCCCATTATAATGGTCGCTGAGCATCTTTGGTGAGAAAGCAGCTCATTATAACGGTCACTGGGTAGCTTTAATGAGAAAACAACGAGTTGACATGGCCTTGTGCACCTTCGGTGACAAAAAAACCATTTGGCATAGTTGGTGGGCACCTTCGATAAGGAAAACAATCAGTTGGCATGATCGCGGGGCACTTTCGGTAAGGAAAACAAGCCACTGGGCACTTTTGATAGGAAAATTGGCCATTGGCACAGTCGCTGGACACTTTCAATGAGAAAAAATCTAGTTAACATGGTCGTTGGGCACATTCGGGGAGCAAAACAACTCGTTCACACAATTATTGGGCACTTTTAATGACAAAACATCCCATTGCCACACCTTCGGTGAGTAAAACAATCTGTTGACATTATCGTTGGGCCCTTTCGGTGAATAAATTGCCATTGTAATGGTGGCTGGGCACTTTTGGTGAAAAAACAACCCATTGTAGTGTTTATTGGGTGGCTTTGATGAGAGAACAACCAGTTGAATTGGTCGTCAGCTACCTTCGGTGACCAAAACAACCCTTTGGCATAGTTGTTAGGCACTTTTGGTAAGCAAAACAACCAGTTGGCATGATCCTAGGGCACCTACAATGAGGAAAACAACCTGCTGATATAGTCGTTGGGCACTTTTGATCATAAAATTACCCATTGGCATGGTTGCTGGGTACCTTCGCTGAGAAAAAAACTAGTCGACATATTTCCTAGGCACCTTTGATAAGCAAAAAAACCAGTTTACACAGTCGTTCGATACTTTCAGCAGGAAAACAACTCATTGCCATATGTTGCGTGGGCTAAACAACGCACTAGCATGGTTGATGGGCACCTTCGATGAGAATATAGTCTGGGGGCACATCTTTACTAGCCAAAACAACCAGTTGGCACGGTCATTGGGCACCTTCGATGAGAAAAACAACACGTTCACACAACCGTTTGACATTCCTAATGAGAAATCAACCCAATTGCCACATCTTTGGTGGGTAAAACAACCCACTAGCATGGTCGTTAGGCACCTTCAGTGAGCAAAACAAATCTTTGACACAGTCATTGGGCACTTTCGGTGAGTAAACAACCCACTGTAACGGTCACTGGGCACCTTTGGTGAGAAAACATCTCACTGTAAAGGTCAATAAGAAAATAACCAGTCGGTATGGTCATTGGGCACCTTCGTTGAGCAAGATAACTAGTTGGCATGATTGCTGGGCACTTTAGCTGTGGACAACAACTCGTTCACACAATCGCTGGGCACTTTTGCTGAGAAAATTACCTATTAGCACAGTCGCTGGGCACCTTTAGTCAGAAAACAAATAGTTACCATGGTCGTTGGGCACTTTCAGTGGGCAAACAACCCACTGACACAGCCGCTATGCACTTTCGACAAGTAAACAACCCATTAGCGTATCTCCGATGGGCAAAACAACCAGTTGGCATAATCACTAAGCAGCTTCAGTAAAAACAACCAGGTGGCAAATCATTGGTGGGGCAAACAACCAATTGGCATAGTAGTTGGGCTCCTTTGGTGACTAAAACAAACCGTTGACACTATCAATGGGCACTTTTGGTGAGTAAACAACCCATTGAAATAGTAGCTGGGCACCTTTGGTAGGAAAACAATCATTGTAATAGTAGATGCGCACCTTCGGTAAGAACACAGTCCGTGGGCAAATCTTTAGTGGGCAAAACAACCCATTGGCATGGTTGCTGGCCAACTTTGGTGAACAAAAAAAAATCATTCACACATTCACTTAGCACTTTCGGTAAGAAAATAGCCCATTTGGAAAAAAAACAACCCATTCTAATGGTCATTGTGCAGCTTCGATGAGAAAACAATCAATTGGATTGGTCGTTGGCCACCATTGGTAACAAAAACAACCTATTGGCTTAGTTGCTAGGCATCTTTAGTAAGTAAATCAATCAGTTGGCGTGATTACTGGGCACTTTCGGTGAGCAAAACAACTCGTTGACACAATCCGTGGGCACTTTCGCTAAGAAAATTGCCCGTTGGGATTGTTGCTGTGCACCTTCGATGAGAAAACAACTAGTTGGCATGGTTGTTGAGCGCATTCGGTGAACAAAAAAACCCGTTCATATAGACGCTAGGCACTTCCATTGCAAAAATAGCCCTTTGGCACATCTTTGGTGGGCAAGACAACCAGTTGGCATAATTGTTAAGCAGCTTCGGTAAAAACAACTTAGTGGCAAATCTTTAGTGGGGAAATAACCAGTTGACATGGTGGCTGGGCGCCTTTAGTAAGGAAATAGCCTATTGTAATGGTCATTGGGCAGTTTTAATGAGAGAACAACTATTTGGATTGGTCGTTGGCCACCTTCAGTGACCAAAACAGCCCTTTGGCATGTTTATTGGGCACCTTCAATAAGTAAAACAACCAGTTGGCATGATTGCAGGGCTCCTACAGTGAGGAAAAAATCGCTAACATGCTTATTTGGCATTTTTGATGATAAAATTGCCCATTGGCATGGTCGTTGAGCACCTTCGGTGATAAAAAGCTAGTTGACACGGTTGCTGGGCACCTTCGATGAGCAAAACAACCCATTCACACAGTCGTTGGGCACATTCAGTGAGAAAACAACTCATTGCCACATCTTTGGTGGGCTAAATAGCCCACTAGCATGGTTGATGGGCACCTTCGGTGAAAATACAATCCATAGGAACATCTTTGGTGGGCAAAACAACCAGTTGGCATGGCCATTGGGCACCTTCGATGAGAAAAACAACCCATACACACAATCATTGGGCACTTTCAGTGATAAAACAACCCAATTGCCATATCTTTTATAGGTAAAACAGCCTGCTAGCATGGCCACCGGGAACCTTTGGTCCAGAAAAAAATCATTAACACTATCACTGGGCACTTTTGGTGATTAAAGAGCCTATTGTAATAGTCACTGGGCACCTTCAGTGAGAGAAGATCCCATTGTAACAGTCATCCGACAGCTTCGATGAGAAAACAACCAGTTGGCATGGTCGTTGGGCACCTTCGGTGAGCAAAACATCCCTTCGACATAATTGATGGGTGCCTTTAGTGAGCAAAACAACCAGCAGACACGATCACTGGGCACCTTCAATGAGGAAGATAACTCCTTCACACAATCGCTGGGCACTTTGGCATGATCATTGGGCACCTTCACTAAGAAAACAACTAGTTGGCATCGTCATTAGGCATCTTCGGTGTAACACCCCAACTCCCGCCGGACCCGAACCCGATATCGACAGTGATACCCAAATTCGTGCCCCGCGAGGGTGGCGTGTCACATCACTTAACAC
>JAOTAY010000007.1:2342846-2357372 GCA_025629805.1 Erythroxylum baracoense | reverse complement strand
ATAGCATGTGTTCGCAAATGAACCTACGCTGAATATCCTTCCACGACTATCCGTACCACCCACTGCATGAAGATAGGTTTGAGTCTCATCAACATCTTCAGACTACTGAGACTGTCGTTGAATGCTTTCTTGTATTTGGTCATATCAGAAGGCAATGTTTATGTTAGTACGTGATAATTATTAAGCATTAATATTAAACCATAAATTTTACATACATTTAGTTCTCTACATTGGGTGTTGACAAATGTCACACCGTCATGTTTCTTAGTGTGGGTGTGCAAAAAGAGCTGACGGGGTGTAGGTCTCATGCTTATAGAGTTTTTATGCATAAGAATAAAATGTTATAAGTGAACTAGAATTTACAAAAAATTCGACAAAGTTTCCTCTTTTTTTATGATATTTACCCCTATTAAACAAAGAAAATAAATCAACACAGTTACATATGGGACCAGACATTTATAACATTATCCTTCCCCATAATACACATATTTTTATTCCAAAATTAATTAAATTGAAATACAGCAAAGTAAAAAAATCATAATATAAATGTAAAGTGTAGATACTTACAAGTCTCTCTGCATGCTCGTGGTGGGTAATAAATTCTCCCGTATGTACGGGAAGACTCTCTCCTCCCGGTCCTCCACATTTGTTGGTAGAATTACGCTCTGAAATGGATATTGCCTCAGGTGATATCCAATACTGCTGCCAACGACTCTATATTTGTTCAGAAATATAAGACGGTCGTACACTAGCCTTGTGTATCTCACCAACAAAGTCTTGATAACGTGTACGTGCTCGTCTCTCTCATATTTTATAAATGATCGCGTCAAATTCAGAATTTCAAAAAAATTCTTTCTGAAACAAAAGGAAAAAAATTCGATAAATACTTATAACGTAATAATATTTATTTAATTAATGTATAAAAATCAATTAAAAAGAAAATAATATTTTTTTGTGTGCCTCAAATTCTTGATAGTAAAATTCCTTTATGGCCTGAGAGATATTTTTCTATACATAACCCTCAGGATCAATTTTCTCCTTGAATTTATTTTTTGAGCACGGTCCAGACGGAATCAAGCTACTATAAAAACAAATAATTTTATACCATTTTTAAAATTTAAACCTATAACTTAATTATAAAAATATAGTGTTTCATGTATTTTCACTTATAAATTATTGACAATTGTGATGTAAGTTCTTCCATCAGGTCCTTTAGCTCCGAGTTGGCGGCCACCTCCTTCACTCGCATTATTTACTCCTGATATCTTTGTCGGTATAAGGGTACTGGATGATGTAGGGGTGGTGGATGCTGTAACAACAAGTACGAAAGGTGATACCTCATCTGCAATTGTAGTAGTTGGAGGGGGAGGAGGTGAAGTTCCAGTCGTAGAATGTGATGCTTCACTTGGACAGTAAGTAGCTTCGAATCGGGTCTAAACTTTGGTCGCATTATATCCTGTTTTCTCTTTGGTGACATATTTCAACCTAAAATTAATATTTGATTGAATTTTCTAAAAATATAACAATTTGAATTCAATATTTTATACAATATATTGAAAAGGAAATAATTGATTTGTTAAATATAATATTCAATTACAAACACAAATTAATCGTTATTATCACTTAATTGTAAATCAAAATCATCTTCTTTTTCTAAAGAATTTGAATCAAACTCAGACTCTTCTTCAAATCTTTGGCCCTCCTAAACCTCTCTAGATAAAATTTCAACATATTCATTATATGGATTGTTCAAAGGTTCATTATCCTCATATACGATAGATGCTTTTATTTCATAAGCATCTTCCTGAAATGCTTCATTTTCAATTCTCTGTTCTCTTTTTCCACGTGATTCAAAAACACCTATAGGTTTAACTTTGTAAACAGCCAACTGATCGCAAGGTTATACACACTAAGTTTTAATATTTATCAACCTTGGTAAATTCCGCAAGCGAACAGGTCGTTCACATATTACCTAAGGTATCGATCCCATGAGGAGGGCTAAGTTAGTCATAAAATCTAAAGTCGTACTAAACTACAATAATTCAAAGTAAATAAACTAATGCAGAAAATAAACCAACTAAACAATTAATTTCAAGATTTGAGTTGCAGAAATCTAAATAAGATAACAAGTTACACAAACCAATCCCAAACCAACCTAAAAACTATCAATTAAGAGAAAGGGGGTTTTAATCCGAAATTAAAGAAAACCTAACCGGTTGTGTAATTATCAAATTAATGGGTCTAGATGGTCCTAGGGTGAATTACTCTCTCTCGAATTATAATTCTTAACCTTAATTGATAATCCCTAATTTAAATTATGGAATTGTGATCTCTTGACTCATAATTTACTAAAAACCTAAATTAGTTCTAAAATTTGTCTAATAACTTACCGGGAACCTATGCTCGATCTCTCATTACACAATTCTACCAGTTCGATTCAATTCTCTGTCTATTAAATCACCTAACTCTCGTTAGCCCAATTTGATTATTTTCACTTGGCTCGCCCTCTCAGTTCATTGCCAAGTTATTAAGAGCATAATTAAAATCACATTTAAATCAATAAAAAACACAATCAATCAAACTTTATTAATCTCAAAAGTCAAAATCTCAAAGGTGAGTATAAACAAGAACTCAACATTCAACACAACCTATTCTCAACACCTATTTCAATTCTATAGATGAATAAAATTGAAATAATAAAAAATATGTCGGGAATGGAATTGCAGAGGCAGTGATAACGGAAAACCATTTGTTCTGGGAAGTACGTCGCGTCAAGCTTCTTCTCCGTGTTTCTCTTCCTTTGTCTCCTTCCTCAATCTCTCGATAACTCTCTAGGTTTTTCCGAAATTGGCTAACATGAAAGCTCTCTTTTTTAGTCTCTCCAAAACTGCTGCATCTGTCCTATAATGATGTATTTATACTTTGGACACTCTAGGTCAAAATCGAGGTCAAAACAGACAAATTTTTTTTCCAAAATTCGAATTTTTACTTCTGCCCAACGCAGGCCAGGATCGTGACCTTGCCTGCCACGATCGTGGCCAATGCCTAAACGTTTCTGTCACGATCGTGGCTCAATGTGCATGATCGTGGCCTGAATGGAAGTTCTCTGTGTGCCTCCATATGCACGATCGTGACCTAGCTACTTTGGCTCGTCCCTCTCTATCACGATTGTGACCTGCTTGCTTATGGGCTATGTCTTTGGCCCAAAAACTCCTCACAACTTCTTCATTTTTCACCGTTTACCTTGAAACACTATCAAACACATCAAGGTACCTTAAAAATATAACAATTAAGCTCAAAGACACATACTAACCCATAAAAATAATTAAACACATAAACTAACACAGTTAAACTATAAATACACACTCAACACTTAAATTTACACTAAATGCCTAACAAATTAAGCTCTAAAACACAATGTAATTGACAACTATCACCAACCAATCTGACTTATCTTGTTGTAACCTGAGAAAAGGGCAATAAGACACTTAGATCGCTTATATTGCCAACATGAAAGGTTCAAAATGTCAAAATCTTCTTCACTTGTTGATTTCAACTAGATTGTATCGACTATGTACTTTTGTATCAATACTTGGAGTTGGATCAATCCAGTCACACTTAAATATCACACTTCGCTTTATTAGCAATGCAGGGTATTCAATTTCAAGTATCTCAATAATTTTTCCATAGTAATCCATCAATTCTCCCTATATGCAAACCCCACTATTTATTATTGCCATGCTATGACCATGATATTCTGTATGATATTTGTATCCATTAACGAAATACACCGAATATGATTTAACAGTTTACAAAGATCCCTTCATAAGATCACATATGAACTTATTCTCTATTGGATTTTCTAAGGCCTACATAAAAGAAAATATTATGATAAACAGTATAATGTCATTTGAACAATTAAATCTTATAATTCAATCATTTCAATATTTGTAAGTGAAAACTTACATATTGCTCGAACCATCAAGGAAAGTGTCTTCTAACTTCTTTATTGATATCATCCTGTGTTTTGTCGGGCATGAGCTCGCGTATAATTCCTCGTATAATCTAAAAATATTATTATGTATTTCAGTTATGAATAACACTAAATTTCAAAATAATCAATTTCAACTTACTGTAAGAATGGTTAAACCTCTTGACAGTTCAATAAAATATAACCATGGGCAGTCTCAATTTCTTCCTCTGTTAACATTCTTCTTGTTGACCATCCATATGTTCATCCAGGATATGTGAAAATGGATAAGTTACCATCAACATCACTAGTTCCTCCGCCATTGTCATTACGAGGAACTTTTCTTTCTCTTGTGTAAACATGCGACTTAAAATAATGTGAACAAAATATACTAGCTTCCTCCACTAAATAAGTATTACATAGCAAACCTTCAACTCTAGCCTTGTTTTTTACATTTTTCTTCAAGTGATGCAAATACCTATATGAGCAAATAAGGTTATACCAATTTAGTTATTAAAGCATGTTAATATTCAATTATAATCATTTTTGTTGAATTACCTCTCAAAGGGATACATCCAACGATATTAAACTGGACGGTTAGTTTAGCCTTGTGTGCTAAATGGACAGGTAGGTGCTCCATATAGTCAAAAAAGCTTAGAGGAAATATCCCTTCTAACTTGCATAAAATTATTGAAATTTTCCTTTCTAGTTTTTCCATTTAAGCCAACTTAATTTCAGATGATGATAAGCTTTTGAAAAACAAACTTAATTCTGTTATTACTTCCCAAACCTTATTTGGTGGCAACTCCTGAAATGCAATTGAAATTAGCCTTTGCATAAACACATGACAATCATGACTTTTCATCCTAAATAATTTGTACTTTCTCATTGCCACACACCTTGTCAAGTTTGAAACATAACCATCGGGAAACTTTAGACTTTTCAACTATTCACATAAAATTTCCTTCTATTTTTTTGTCCAAAGTGTAACATGCTTTCGAATATTTATCAGTGCGAAGATCTTTATGTAACTCATTCCTTCTACAAAAAAGTTTCAAATCAGCTCGTGATTTTGCAGTCTTTTGTCCTCCCTTCAATGTTCATTATGGTATTGAATAAATTGTCAAAAATATTTTTTTCAATATGCATCATAACTAAATTATGACATATCAAATTAGTTTTCTAATATGGCAAATCCCAAAAGATGCTTCGTTTTCTCCAGCCAAAGTTTCTACTAATGCTTGTATTAATTTCATCAGCTTCAAATTCTGTAACTTTTAGCAAGCCCAATTCCTTAATCTCCTGTGATATCTCTTCACCAGCTTTGTGAGGGGGAGAAGGTGTTTTTACCATCCTATTCTTAATGAACTTTTGTTTATTGCGCCTAAATGGATGATCTGGAGGAAGAAATTTTTTGTGGTTGTCAAACCAACACATTTTGCCCTCGTTTGGAAGATAAAACGAATTAGAATTATTGCTATAATAAGGACAAGCCAATTTTCCTACTGTGCTCCATCCAGAAAATATGGTATATGCCAGAAAATCACTAATTATCTACATCAAAGTTGCTATTAACATAAAATTTTGTTTCAGAGACACATCATATGTCTCAACATTATATTCCTAAAGATGCTGCAATTCAGATATCAATGATTGTAAGAATACATCAATTTTATGCTTTGGATTTGTAAGCCCTGGCACAGTCATTATCAAAAACATATATGCCTCTTTCATACACGTCCATGGAGGCAAATTATAAGGAGTAATTATGACTGGCCATGATGAATATTACTGGTTGAATTAAGAAAAAGGTTGGAATCCATCCGTCGACAATCCCAACCTAACATTTTAACTTTCAGCTACAAACTCATAATGGGTGTCATTGAAATATTTCCATATCAATGCATCTGATGGATGACCTATTATTCCATCTTCCTGTTGGTGTTCATTATGCCATCTCCTGTGAGATGCAGTAACATCAAAAGCATATAGTCTTTGAAGTCTTGAAGTTAGCAAAAAATAATACATCCACTTCCAGGATATGAACTTAATAGAACGCTTTCTAGGCTTCAACCTAGATTGAACACAAAATTTGCACTCTTGTAATTCCACATCATCACCTCAATACATCATATATCCCAATTTTCAATAATCAATCTTTTCAACAGACAACACCCTAGTAAGTTTCTTCATATTGTAAAAACTATCAACTATTGTGCGATCATGAGGCAATGATTCATTACACCATCTAAGAATTTTATCAAAACTACGATCAGAAATATGTCCTTCAGACTTTATGTTCAAGATACAAGCAATTAAAGACAATTGAGTCCTTGTCTCACAATTTGGCCATAGTTCTTGGTCAGCTGAGTATAGCAAGTCAAAAAATTGTTTGGATTATGGGTTGGGTTCTTCTTTAAGATTTTCTGTATTTTCCTAAAAGGTACAGCTGCATCATAAACTATTTGCATGTAAGGATTTTCATTTGGCATTCACATTATTTGTTCTAAATCCAATCCCCCCTTCAAACTCATTTAAGCTCACTGACGATTGTGCTTCATTACCCCTTGAGGTACTACAAATCAATAGTTCCCCATGTCATGTCCACTCAAAATAATTTGGGATGAACCCTCTTCTCAACAAATGCCCATTCACTTCATCAATAGGAAGGAAACGAATGTGTTTACACTTTTTACATAGACATTTAATCTTTGGCCCATCCATATATACAGGTTGAGAACATACATAATGAATAAAAGCTTCAACTCCCTCAACAAACTTAGGATTAATGAAACCATTAGGTGATAATTGTCTATACATCCAAGATCTATACTCATTTCTGCAAAACTGTTAATTTAAAACAGTGATTCCATAGTTAGTATCCTTCATGTTCTCCAAAATTTACAGAACATCTAAACTTTATACAACATCCCTTAAGTATTAACCAATTGAATTAATCACCTACAATTGATTTCAAAACTATGGTAGGTGGCATTGTTTACACCTGTGAATCAAGAAAATAAGTTCTCGCTGTGACTCTTAGGCTCGTGGAATTTTTCACCGATAAGCCTTAAGGGAGCTGCATCACGAGTTTCCAGCCTATATACCATCCTAGGGGTTTATTATGGAATGAATTGTCTTGTTTATATAACGTATTAATTCCTTGTGTTAATACTATGTTTGCATTAATCACATTGAAGTTAAAGTATTAATCGATCGAATTAATCATCTACAATTGATTTAAAAACTATGGTACGTGGCATTGTTTACACCTGTGAATCAAGAAAACAAGTTCTCGTTGTGCCTCCTAAGCTCGTGAAATTTTTCACCGATAATCCTCACGGGAGCTGCATCATAGGTTTCCAGTTTATATACCGTCTTAGGGGTTTATTATGGAAAGAATTGTCTTGTCTATAAAACATATTAATTCCTTGTGTTAATATTATGTTTACATTAATCACATCGAAGTTGAAGTATTAATCGATCGAATTAATCACCTACAATTAATCGATCGAATTAATTACCTACAATTGGTTTCAAACTCATTCCACATACAGTAAATACTTAGACTATTAAAGAAGAACATAAAAACTCATCAATGATTATAAGAATATTCTAAACAACAACATCAAATCAAAACCTCCTTTGTATTCACAAAAAATCCAAAGGTATCATAATCATATTATTAAAGCAATACATATGGTAAATATTAGTTCAACGACTAACCTCAGACAACAACGAAGAAAGATGAGCAACACTCTTCAACATAATATAAGGCCTACAAAAAAATATTATTATGGAATAAATATTCAACATACCATGCTTTAGTATTCTTGAAATTGTAAGTATCATAATTTATAGATATTTTTGTTTTAGGTTTGCTCAGTCTATCTGTCTTTGCAATATACAAAATTCTAGAAAAATATTAGAGTTAAAAGGTCTCAAAAGATATGAACAACTCAAAATATCATACCCTAAGGTTCTCATAAAACTGAATTGACTAAAAACCATGAACAGAGTAAAAGGATCACATAATCATAATCCAATATACACGTTATACATCAAACATAGAAATAACATCAAGAAAAGAAGAAGCATAATTGTCAGAGTAGGATCACACACAAACATTTCACAAAATAAGGAGAAAAAAGGAAATTTAATTGTAAGTTTGAGCACAAATTTTCACAAAAAATTATAATGAAATAAAAGAAAGGATAAAGGAAATAGATCTTAAAATCACCTACTCTATAATAGGTATAAGGATTTTTCTGGATTTAATAGATCCGCTGAAATAGATGCCTCTTATCGAAAAAAAGAATCCCTGCATTTAATCAAAACATAGATCATCTCACTATATTGCTTACAAAAAAACAAATAAAGAGAGTCAAATTGCTAGAGAGACCAAGAGAGTCATTCGGTAAGAGGGAAGCAATGGAGTTGTATTGCAAAACTAGAATTTTATGATAAAAGAAGGATAAAGAAAGATTATCACAAGTTCTAGATGATAGTTATCTACACATTTAAGATAGTAGTATGAGAACCACATTTGCTTATTATACATTCCCTACAAACTAATATTGTTCATTCCTTATAACTAATTTAATAGCTAAAATAATTAAGTTTGAATGTTGTAGAATTATTGTCACATTAAGGTGAGATTAATTGAATGTTAAAAATTTGAAGTATGTGAACTTATGCATATGTTGACTTTACTAACATATGATAGAGCATCTAAGATTGTAATTTACATTATGAGGATGAAGGACATAACCAGCAACCTAAGTGGACTACAAATAATGATATGAGATTCTTTCTTAATCTATTAGTTACATGATTGTTGATTCAGTTTCTAAGACAATTAGAATTCATTGTGACAACTTATGTACTATATTCTTTTCCAGGAATATAAAGAACATTAATGGAGGCAAGTATGTCAAGTATGTTGAAATTAAGTACTTTAAACTTTAAGAATGAGTTAATGATGGTGGTATATTTTATGAGTACATTATCACCACAAATATGTTACTTAACCCACTAACTAAGGGGCTTAGTCTTCTAGCTTTTCCTAAAGAAGTAGGTAATATAGGTATTATGTTATCATATGATTTTTCGATATAATGGGAGCTTGTGAGTCGTATCTTATATGTTTATAGTACTTAAGATTAATAAAGTTGTGAACTTTACACTTTATTACATAGACATGGCCTAGAGCATATTAGGATAATGACTTGTATGCTTATTACAGCATATTAACTACTATAGTTTAGTATAAATGATTAACTGAATTGAGTTCTATATGTTAATTTTTTAAAACTACATACAAACTTATTAAATTTATTATTTGACCTAATCAAATTGTTTTCAAATTATTTCTAAAAATTATATATTAAATCTTAATTAATTAGTTTTACTCAACTGAGAGAATGTTATAATTTTTTTAATGTGTAATTACTCTTTTGTTGTACAATTGGATCAAATAGATACCTATAAACTTTCGGTATATTTGTTATCCTTTTGTGACCTTGGTCTTCTTAAGAAGTTTGTTGAGTGTGATATGGTTACTGTATAAGTCTTCTTTATGATAGTGCCGAAATTCTAACTAATTAGTTTAATTAGGTTACTCTTGCTTATAACCCTACATATAAATGACTTATAAGAGATTAGGTTTACATAATCTATAATCTAATTTAAATTAATGGAAAAGGTAAAAAAAGAAGAAGAGAGTATTGACTAGTTTTTCATCATATATAAGTATTGCATATATATGATTCTACAAAACTTAAGAATAACAATTATGTCTTCTAATTTAAGGATTCTTAATGCCATTTTATTATTAGTAAATTAATTATTAATATGCATCAAAATTTTATTGAATGTCCTATAATCACTTATGTTTCATATATAATTTCTATGGAGTTACCTCATTTATTACTTATGATTAAAATGGATATCTAGAAAGGAACTTATCATGTAAACGTTCCATTATGGTAAATTAAAACACTAACTAACTTCACGATAAAGAATTTGGAGGATTAAACTTGTTCTTGTATTTGCTTTATTTAGTCACAATTGAAAAAGAAACCGAGAATAGAAATAAATAATTCTAATCCATTTAATTTTATCTCCCTTATCTTATTTTTCACATAAGAAAATAATCCAACATTCCTAATTTTAATATCAAAATATAAACAAAATTATACTCATGTATAGCTATATCCTAAAGTCAAATAAGCATTAGGTTAAACTTAAAAATCTATAGATGTGCTTCAAACATTAATCAAAATCCCCAAATTGAAACTATAATCAAAATATCCAAATTCATATCCTAATCAATTCAGCAAATAAGTTGAAACCCCAATACTATGCAACTTGAATTAAAGATGGAAGCAATTGAATTTCAATGGACTGCATATCAAAAGCTACTAACAAAAGAACCCTAAAGTCATTATCATTCGGATGGATAATAATCAAAATTGAACCAAATCCCTTCTCTTCAAATACACAATTCAATCTCAAATACACAATCTCAAATACACACTTCAAATACATACTTCAATCTCATATACATACTTTAATCCCAAATCTCTTATCTTCAATCTCAAATACATATTTCAATCTCAAATCCCTTCTCTTCAAAACATTACAAAAAATTATTATTAAGTACAGAACCTTATATTCATAGACAATATTCGTATATTGTCTAGCTTTCACTAAAAATTTCACTAAACATTATAGAAATGGAGAAACAAAGACACAACTAATGACGGACGGACGTGTGACGGACGGCAACGTGTGACGTGCGACGTGTGATGGATGGCGAAGGTGAGCGGAGGAGAAGCTGTGGATGCGCGAGGAAGAACGACAGTGACGATGAGGAGAGGAGAAGGTCGGCAACACGAGGGAGCAAAATTGGAGAAGGAAAGTGGAGAAAACCAGGGAAGGGTTCGGGATGCGTTTAACCCCGAACCCAAATGATGTTGTTTGGTATTAAACTAAACGACATTGTTTTCAAATTCTTAAAATTGACGTCCACTGAAATTAACGACAGAGACCAAAGACCGTCAGAAAATTACTGACATAAATATATTTGTCGATAAAATTCTAACGCTATTTAATTGTGGGAAGCGTTCCTGCCTAATTTACCGACGGACAATCATTTCCGTCGGTAAATTTGTGCAAATTTTTTCCCTCCACCTTTACCGACGAATATTTTATCCATCGCAAAATGAAACAATTTTACTGACGGAAATTAATTCCATCGGTAATTTTCTGTGGCTAATGTATGGTTTTCTTGTAATTATTTAAATTTATAGATATGTATTGAGTTAATCTCTTCATTGATTTTAAGTTCAAATTACTTATTCATTAAATCAATTATTTGAAATATATAATTTATAAATTATTATATATTTTTAGATTGTTCTTATTATTTATTTTTTAGTTCTAAAATGTAACGACCATAAATTCTTTAGTGCATTGAAATTTTTCGATTTGAAATTATTAACATAGACACACATCTTTATTAATTTATGCAAATGAATAAATTAATTTAATAAATTAATTTACTACACATCTAATAAATTCTTTGATGCATTGAAATTTATACAATTTCCAAGTTATTGATATTAATCACAAAATTGAAATACAAAAAACGTTAATTTTAGTCAATAATATAACTAGTCATACTAGCACAATCTTTATTAATTTTAGAGGTGCGGTTAGCAAATTATTAACTATTACTTAATTAATATTTTTATTTTTATTAATTCAGTAGACATCTATTGAGATGCAAGATTTAAAGAGGTCCAGTAATATGCAATTTTACCCCTAACTAGTGGATTATAATTAAGGGTCACAAAGACTAAGTTTAAATTTTGAAAAAAATTAAAATTTGGATTCAATTAAAGATAATTACATTCTAATTATAAATTAATTTAATTCAATTTTTATACTTATCAGACTGAAAAAATTATCAAATTTAATTTATCCAAAAAAAATTGTAACACATATTTCTTATCGAATCTAAAATTTAAAGAAGGTGATTACTTTTTAAAAACTTATTATTTTTCTCTAAAACAAGCTATTGAAGCCTCACAAATAAATAAATAATTCTCTGTAATTATTCTATATAATTTGAATTGCAATTATATATCGATAATAATAAGTTAAATCAAGTTTAAATTTCAATAAATTTGAATTCAGTCAAATATAATTAATATATATTAATTAAATATTTTTAATTAATTTTTTAATTTATTGGATTATTCAAATTTTATTAAATTTGAATTCAATTCGAGATTGAAGTTGGATTAAGTGAAATTATTTTTTAAAATATTTTTAATTCATTAGTTAATTTGAAGTTTGATTCCTTAATTAATTTAGTAAATAATTAAGTGAAATTATTTATTTAATATTTTTTAATTCATTAGTTAATTTGAAGTTTGATTCCTTAATTAATTTTTGTTAATTCATTAGTTAATTATTAGTGATAATGCTAAGAGAAAACGAGTGTTGTCTTAATAATTGTGAAAGCCCGTTATGGTTAGGTCTGAAGTGTGATGCTCCTATGCTTCAGGGCTTCCTGGATCGTGGGCTCCTGTTAAATTTTTGGGTTGAAATTCTTTTGAATTTAAATATTTCAGTTATTAAATGATCGAACTCAAATTTCAGTTATTAGTCATATTATTTGTTTCGAGTTATTAATTATATTCTTTATTAAAATGGTAAACAAATTCGAAAATTTTTGAATATAAGTATTCAATTAATTCAATTTTTTGAATGTAAGAACAAATAATTGATGCACTAAAACTCTAGCAATAGCAGGTAGATTACAACACATATCTTCTGTATTAAACTCTATTAATGCATTTTGGACTACCCATCCGGTAATTTCTAAGAAAATTATCAAAACCATCGAGAGACTATTCAATAACTTTGTCGAATGGTGTTGTAGACTCTGTCAAACGGACTAGAATGCAATGGAAGTATATCTGCCTACCTAAACACAAGGGAGGCTTTGGTGTCATTTCCCTAAAGCTGCTAACTACCGTGATGGCCAAAAGATTATAGAGGTTGATGATGGATAAACAAGCTTTTTGGTGTTAATGGATACATAGTATATTCATCAAGGGTAGAAGTATATGATGTCTTCAAAGCAAGCCCGCCTACTCATCCACACGAAGAGCTATACTAAGCGCACAGGAACTTATGAGGCAAGAATTTTTCACCCTTCTTGGCGATGGCGCCTCAGCACACTTCTGGTTTGACAGTTGGTTATCTTGTGCAGGGGCGGACCTACCCCAGATGCAACCCCATTCAAAACAAAATGAAAAAAAATACCCATATTCTAGCCTCATCGCTGAGCATCGAACCCATAACCAATTGGTTAGGAAATAAACATTTTACCACTGCACTACAGAATTTATTATACTCTTTACTCTCTTGTTTTAATACTTATACTTAACCTTCAACAATGAATGTGAAAAACAAAAATTGAGAACCCAAGTTACCGTAACCCAACCCATTCTTCATTCTTCACTTCTCTCTTGGACCTCCTCTCTCTCTCTTCATTCTTCACTTCACTCTTCATTCTTCACTCTTCAACATCAATTACAAACCCTCTCCATTGAAGGTGCGAAACACTTGAAGATTAATTTCAAGTAAGTTTGAGATTTTTAAGGTTAATTTCGATTTCTAAATTATGGGTTTAATTGTTAGGGTTTCGAATTAGGGGTTTTCTAAATTAGGGGTTTAAATGTTAGGTTTCAAATTAGGGGTTTTCAAATTAGGGTTTAAATGCTGAAATTGATAAGGGGGTTTTGTTCATATGTAAATTTAATGTCAATTTAATGCGTTAATTCGGTAATTTCAAACATAAATTTGAAGTTTAGAGAATTTTTTGTGTTATTGGGGACGTTTTTAGTTACATAGTGTTGTTTTGTGGTGGTTGTCGTGGTGGTTGTTAGTGTTGGGTGTTGTTGTCGGTTTATATTGTGTTGTTGGTGTGTTGATAAGAGTCGTTGTCATTTGTCAAGTTATATTGTTATTGTAGGTGTCGTTATTGTAAGTTACCATTGTTTATTTTTATTGCTGTCCATTTTGTTGCCATTATTGTTTTGGTGTTGTCGAAGTTGTTGGCTTGTCACTGCTATTTTCGATGGTGGTGGCGAGGAGTTATTGTGGTGTTGTCAAAAGGTTAAATGTTCCTTTGAATCTCTTTACTGGCAATGGAATGTTACCTCATCTATTATAATTATAGCAAAACCATAATGCAATGGTCTTCGAACGCTTGTTCCTTGGGTGGAAACTAAATATATGTCAAATTGATTTCAGAATGAAGCAGATAAAAGATTCAACTATTACAAATTTTTTTATAAAGAGAAGGCGTGAAGAGTCTACAGAAACTCCTTCTCAAACTCCGACTTCAACTCAAGCACCAACTCCCAGTCCCACTCCAACTCACACTCAAATTCCCACTCTAACTCAAGCACCAATTCTTACACTAAGTCCCACTCGTACTCCTCTTACTCCCACTCCAACTCCAACTCCCACTCAAA
>JAOTAY010000007.1:2326812-2342746 GCA_025629805.1 Erythroxylum baracoense | reverse complement strand
TAACTTCACGATAAAGAATTTGGAGGATTAAACTTGTTCTTGTATTTGTTTTATTTAGTCACAATTGAAAAAGAAACAGAGAATAGAAATAAATATTTCTAATCCATTAAATTTTATCTCCCTTATCTTATTTTTAATTCGATACTTTTGGTGAGGGGACATCATGATGTCGGATAAGTTCTTTAGATAGAATAAGTAAAGGTTTGTGTATTGGAGTAAGCAAAATTATATAATAATAAAGATTGTAGCTCGCTAGCTAGCGTGCAGAAACAATGAGGTTACAGTGAAGAGTTGAGGCAATTGGGATATGAGCTGTGAAGATAAAGGAGAGGGAATGGGGTGAGACTTGAGAGAGTTTAATAGCCAAGAGAATCATATCATGTTTACTGTATAATATTGTGAGGCCATGTGAACTGTTTTGCAGGGTTTTAAGCTTTACTTTTGTTTTGTCCCCAAACCATACCATCATGTAGGGTATTCTCTACTGCTTTCTTTATTTATATATATGTGAGGTACAACGAGCACGCCATCTACTTCTTTCCCACCTTCCATCACCATCGAGTAACTTGGAATTTATGCTATTGATGTATACTAATTACTTCGTCAAGTTCACGGGGGATGGGAAGCACTAACCATTATTACATCGACATTTTATTCTCTTTTGTTGTTTGGTCGCCTTGCTTATCAAGATGATTCGTGCTTGACAATTAAGGACCTTCATGCAGCGTATAAATGCCATGTGATTTAGTCAGTGACCTTTTCTTTTTGAAAGATAGTTTAATCAAATTGAAAGAAAGGAGTAAATAGATCGAGAATGTTAGCACATCCTAGCATATGGACCAATCACAAGCCATCAGGCAAGACAAGCTAAAAAAAGAACAGCCAGGAATACAGGTCTAAAAGTCATCAAAATCAATGGCCTCAGCAGATGACTAAGTGAGAGGAAGACTCCCTCTTTAAACTAACCAAAGTCCTCACTAATGAAAAAGTAGTCTCCTTTACATTTTGCAAACATAAACTTTCTTGATTTGTTGGACATTGCTTTCCAAAACATTTTTTAATAGTCTTCTGGTTAGATTTAAATTGTCTAGTATTCTTTTCGATTCAAAGAAAAGAAGAGAATTGAAAAGAATACTAGACAAAGTCTTGTACATTGGATACGTTAACTTTAGTATTCTTTTCAATTCAAATATCATAAATACAATATTAAAAAAATTGTTCAAGGTATTCTTAAATTTGTGACTTGTTCTAAGGTTAATAATTTAACTTATGGTCGTATGTTGATTTTAAGGTGATGTAATAAGAAACAAAGAACAATTAAGCAACACACTTAATTTTAAGAAACACAGGATTTTGTTAATAGAGAAAGCTTAAAGTCAACGGAATATGAGAGTATTATTGATTGAATGTCTAATTCAACATTTAAAAGGCCTATATATAGGCTTGACAAAGAAACCTTAATCCAAAAAAAACAAAAAATAAGCAGGAAACTTATAAAATAGAAAACCAAAGTAAGTGGGAAACTTATAGAAAAAGAAAACTTATAGAGATAAATGTTCCACGTCAGTGCCCTCTATTTGGGAAAAACTCATCCTCAAGTGTTCTAACAAATCAGGGTATAACTCCTCTTCAAAAAAATGATACGAGGAAATGTCCATGACATTTGGAAGTCATGAAAATTTCTACATTGTCAGGTAGGTCAATCACATCAGTATTATTATAGAATGTCTTCAACATCTTGTATGGATCATATTTTCAAAACTGTAGCTTTAAGTACCAATCAGAAACCTTAACTTATGTAAGATCACCATCACTTGGTCACCCTCTTTAAAAATTTGCTCTTGACGGTGTTGATCAACAACTTGTTTGTACTTTTAGTTAGCCTCTTTTAGTTTTTGTTTGACCTCAACCTGTACATTATGCCACTCTTTTGCCCTATGACCTGTAACTCTCCTCACACCAATTCTAACTGGCAACTTTACTATATCAAAAGTATACTGGGGAGGATGAAAATGGTGACCTCCTGATAGCGCTATGAACGTCATTATTATAGGAAAATTCTACTTACGCCAAAGCAAGATCCCACTACTTAGGTCTATCCTAACAAATGTTACGAATCAGATTGCCCAATGTTTGATTTACCACTTCAGTCTAACATCTATTTGCAGGTGAGTAGTAATATTTTAATTTAAGAAACAATCAAACATTTTCCATAATTTTCTCCAAAAATATCCCAAGAACCTGCTATCTCGATCTAACATGACAGTTTTGGGCACTCCATGCAAATGAAAAATTTCTCTAAAGAACAACTTAACTATCCTACTTGCATCCAAATTTTACTTACAGGGGATAAAGTGTATTATCTTGGAAAATCTATCTACAACAACAAACATGAGTTCACTCCTCTTTAGGTCCAAGGTAATCCAAAAATAAATTCTACAGATAATCCTCCAGTAAATTATCAAGAACAGGTCAAGGTATGTACAAAACCATATTCTACTACTCTCCCTTGGTAGTTAGACACACATAACACCTCTACACAAATTAAGAAACATCTCTATGCAAATGAGGCCAATAATAACACTCCTCCATAACAACTAAAGTCTAATGCAGCCCCAGATGTCCAATGAGGACTCCTCTATGCAAATCTTGAATCACCTTTTCCATTGATGTGCTATCTTGAACATTTTTCCCAAATGGTTGACAAATCCTCACCACTAGCATTCATCTCTTTTAGCTCTTTAAAACTATCAATCCCTTACCTTAAAGTCTCTAACAAATCTATACATTGACTTAAGGCATCAGTTACCATATTCTGAACATAAGGATTATTATAGTAGCTAATGCTTTAAGTCTGTATATAGATTTGTTAGTGACTTTAATGTTTGAGTTTGAACAAGGATTTCTACAAGAATTGGGACCACCTTGCATGCATATCTTTATTGATTCTTTTCTGACCATTTAAATATTTCAAAGCATCATGCTCAAAATAAATAATAAATTTGTGACCAATCAGATAGCGTTCCCAAAATTTTAATGCATGCACAACCAAGTAAAATTCTTTGTCATATATGGTCCACTTACTTTGGGCCTTAGTGAGCTTATCATTATAACATGCCATAGGCCAGCCTCACTAGGAAAGAAAAACACAAATCCCTACTCTACTGGCATCACATTTAACTTTAAAAGGAACCTCAAAGTGGGCAGGGCTAAAATTGGTGCAAAACATGACTCCTCTTTTAGCAAGGTAAACCTCTTATTTGCTTCTTTGCTTCATTGAAACTTTCCTTTTTTAAAACAATATGTGATTGGAGCTATAGTGGTGCTAAAATTTCAAAGGAACTGTTACTAAAATTTAGCCAACCTAAGAAAACTCCTGGCATTTAAGATTGTCTTTATTGTCAATCATTCTTTAATAATTCAAATCTTGGCCTCATCTACTTGAATTCAATCTGTACTAATAACATATCCTAGGAATAAAACTTTATAAATAATAAATTACACTTCTTCAAGTTTATGTATAACTTGTTTTCCTACAATACTATCAGAACTTGAAACAAGTGTACGACATACTCTTCTTTTAAACCACTAGAAATTAGGATATCTTCAAAATATATGACAAAAAATTTCCTAATAAATGGCCATAATACTTAATTCAACAGCATCATGAAAGTGTTTGGGGCGTTGGTGAGGTCAAAAGGTATAACCAACCACTTATAAAACCAATCTTTAGTGTTAAAGGTTGTCTCCCACTCATCTCCTAATTAAATATGAATTTAGTGATATCGACTTCGAAGATCAATTTTTAAAAATACTATAGACCAGTGCAAATAATCAAGCATATCATTTAACTTAGGTATAGGGAATTTATAGCCAATGGTGATCTTATTGATTTCTCAGATTTCATTACATATCCTCCAACTCCCATTTGATTTAGGTGTTAATAAAGCTAGAATTACTCACGGACTCGTACTCTCTCAAATATGCCCCTTTTGTAATAACTCCTCTGCCTTCTCTCACAAAATTTGATACTCTTTTGGCCTCATCTAGGAATGTGACAAATTAGGTAAACTCTCCCTAAAAACTATGTTAATATGAGCCTGAATATCTCATATAGGTGGAAGTCCATTTGGTAACTCCTCATATCCTCAAACTCCTTAAAAAAAGCTCGAACTACTTCTGAAATATGATGAAGTTATGTTTCCAAAATAGGGAGTACCTGTTTCACCACCAATAAAACTCCTTTGACACTTTGATAGCCTTTAACATTTCATGTTCTGACTTTAATAATAAGGAATGTCTGCCACTCTACTTTGGAAGCTTTGTGCTGGAAATTCTTTTGTTATAGGGGAAGCTTAAATTTTTCTCACCTTTCTCCAAGTTGTACACATTCTTCCATCCATCATACTGGGAAGCAAGATCAAACTATAAAGACCTTCCCAACAACAAGTGATAATCATCCACATCCACAACATTAAAAAAATCTTATATGTATATTGACAAATAAAAAAGGTAACTTATAGCACTTAGTCACCCAAAGTTTGTTTTTCGATTTAATCCACCTAATTATGTAAAGATTTGGGTGCTTCTCAGTTTTCGATCCCAGTTATTTCACCACATCTTTGATAATGATGTTCTCCCACCTCCTATTATTCATAATCACTTCAAATAACTAATTTACAATGGTACAACATATTCAAAACAATTGATGTTGCTTGGTCTTATCTTCTTATTTTGGAGCCAGTAATAACTTTTGAATTACATAATTCTCCTACTCCATATTTCCTTCCTTTTAGATCTTAAACTCTGCATCATCACCATTAGTCCACAAATAATAGCATCATCATCTTCCTCTTTCTCCATAATATTCGTTTTACTTTAGTGAAACTAATTTGACAAATTTCCCAATTCTCCACACTAATAGCAAACTTTAGGTCAAGACTTGGTATAGGGATTATTCTCTTTAGGAGCCTCCTTTTTTTCACCCATCTTCTAGTTACCTGTAACCTTCTCTTGATAAAAATGATTCCCATATGGAGGAGGTTCTTACAAGGTCTTTGTCCTTTCTATCAAAACTCTAGAAGCTTCTTCTGTATAACTTTTGGAGGAGGCTCAATTCTGCTTCTCTCTAAGCTAACAATTTTTCCTTTAATGCCAATCTTCGAGCCTTAGCAAAAGTTTGAATCAATAATATCTCATTCTTATCCTACAAGGCAGACCTTGGACCATCTAAGAATATGAAAATCATTTACCCCTTATCTCTCCTAAATCAATATATCAAGATAACCTTATGAATTCTATAGTTTAGTCTTGTACAGTCAGAGAATCCTGTTTGTATCGTTGGTATTGTTGGAATAGAATTTGCTTATAATCTAAGGTAGAAAATCCCTTTAAATCATCCATTTCATCCTTATCCAAGATCAAACCAAATCCTTCTCATTATGCCTCTCCTCTCTTTAATCTTCTCCCACTAATCATAAGTGCCTTCCTTCAACCTACAAACCACCAACTTAATTTACCTTCCTCTTTTCTAGGATCTCATAATAATCAAAGATCCGATCAATATATGCGATCCAATCAAAACATCCTTTAATATTAAAATACTTATTAAAGTTAGGAATATCGACCAAAAACTTGAAACTACCATCAAGATCTCTTTATTTTTATGGTCCGTCATACGGTAACTCCTCATCTAACTCTAATTCACTATTGTAAGTAGGTAACCTCCAACCTCGAATAGGAATGGCTCTCTAAATATGGTGCCTTAGGGCTTATACGTCCATAATACAATCTCCATTATTGTCCTTATCCTTGTTGGCTAGAGGGTTAAAGGTATGAAGCTACTATAAGATGTCCTTTAAAAGAACTTCCAAACAATCCTCTAACTGCTAGATAATTTGATGCTCCATCTCTCATAGCACCTCCCCTAGTCCTTTAACCTAAGGTTATCTATAATGCAATTTGTGCTTTTTTTATCGTCACTAGCCATAGAGGGGGCGACTTAACCTACTCTCATACTAACTAACACAGTGAGAAATAAAAAACAACTAACACGCTTAATTTGAAGAAATGTAAGAATGTACTTATAGAGAAAGCTTAAAGCCAATTAAAAAAGAGAGTATTATTGATTGCATGTCTAATATAACATTTAGAAGGCCTAATTTACCAATATGCAATCTAGTTAATTAGCTTCTTACTTGACTCTACAAGAAGAGTGACATCTAGTTTAGACACCCACTAGTAACATGACTTTTATCCTTATTCTTATTAGGTATCCAAAAATGAGGATGGCACAAATGATAGCTTCCTTACCCTATAAGTGTTGCTAAATCTTTTATCTGCGTATAGCCTTGTGTCTGAGGCATAATTTTGCAAAATGGCTTATGATTTTCATTATTTTCTCTTTCAAAAAAAAAGATACAGTGAAGTTTAAATTTGAATGTGATTAACAATTTTAAAAATTTGTGATTGACTTTGCACTTTGTCACTTTATTTGAGCTGGTATCTCAAAAAAATTATTGAATAAGTTCTTTAAATCCTTATCTAACCCTTAATTTCTTAATTAAATACTTATATTGTTGAACACAATTTGTGACTCTTTTTAAGTGTCTCAACTAAAAAGATAAATAGTGAATTCTTAATTCCTCTAAGGGTCATTAGATTTTTGTTTTTTTCATTATAGTTTTCTTATGTCGTCCGTGATTTTCTTTTCGTTCTTAAAAGGTTATAAATATTGTTAAATTTATATCATTAGCAATAATTATGTTAACTAGTAGTTAAAATAAATTAATAATTTTCTAATTACATGATTAATTAATTTTATTAATTATTGAATATTTATTAATCATAACTATTAATCAAATGTTAAAAATAAAACAAAACGAAATTATAATTATCATTATATATCAAGTAGAATATATTTTAATAAAAATTATTTTCATAAAATAATAAATAAATAATTTTTATTTAATATGCATAGTTATTGAAATTTCTTATGTAATATTAATAATAAATATTATTAACATGTTTGTTATATTTTTATTAATTGTAAATAATTAGTGGATTTTTTCAGTTTAGGCACTTACTCAAATAAATGTGACAAAATTCAGGTACTAAATTCTTTTATAAAATGGTCATGTCAATTAATAGGCAAAATGTTATGTTGATGAAAAAAGGGTTATCATTGCTATGTTAGTATTTCTGTTAAATTTAATTGATAGAGGAACTAATCTTTTGAATTTTTTTAAAAATTAAACACTCATTTTTATTTAGAAAATTACTCGAATAAATTGATATAATATAAGTACTAATTTGCAAAGATTGGAAAATAATGGTTTAATTTTATTGAATAAAGATAAGGTAATATACAAAGTAGAAGATAAAATTGTATGGGCGACCAAATATTGTAAATCTAGATAGTTATCTTAATCTATAAGATTATAATCTATTAAATATTCTAAATTCAGCTAATTACCTTATGTAACAGATTTGTTATCAATTCTAATTATTTACAAAATTAAATATGAAACTAACTAGAAGGATATATAATTAAATAATTAATAATTTGATTCCTATAATATGCCCCTTAAGATGGAGCTTTTGTAAAGAGTCCAATCTTGGTTTTCAAAATTTGAATGTGAGTGCATGAAAGAGGCTTGTTCAAGACAAAGGTGAATTGATCATTTGAGGACATATGAGTGACATGTAAGAAGTTCTTGACATATTTAAGATCTTTAAGACTGAAATTGAGAACAAATAGGAAAAATCAATAAAAATTGTTAGGTATGATCATAGAGGTGAGTAAATTTAGAAAACATGGAATTTTTGGATAAGAAAAAGATCTATTTCCCAAATACTAAGAAACTTGTGGAATAGTAGGTCGATTTACGATGCTAGGTAGTTTTGAACATAATAGTGTGGCCAAAAGACAATCGTAATTTAAAAGATATGATAAGGAGCACATAGAGCAGGATTAACCTTCCATCTTACCATTATGGTGAGGCTATTAAAACTATTTTATACATTATAAGCAATATGTGCCTAAAATACATTTCGAGTTATGGAAAGTTTGGAAACCTACTCTCACCCTTTTTTTAGTTTGGACTATTTTACTATGGTATGTCTATATAGTTCATATAAAAATAAGTTGCATTCTCATTTTGCTTACTATTATTTTATAAGTTATCCAGACCATTTTAGAGGCTATAAATTCTATTATAAAAGGAGGATTGACAATTATGGAATCATAAATAGCTAAATTTCTATAATATAACGTGTGTATTGAGGTTGGTCATTCTCATATTTCGAAGGATATCATAGTTAATAGTACTTTAGTTTCATATTCTTCACTCATTCAATTATAATTAATAGATTATGTACCTAGTTCTAGTCTAGTATATGACTAAGAACAAACACGAACACAAAATGAGGTTCATGTGGCAAAGTGTTATATTAAACAGTTTGATTAAGGAGATCCACTAAAATGAGAAGCTTATTATATCATCTAAATATATGTTTTATCTTAGTAAGAATTGCTATGATGTTTTACATATTTTTTATTTTGTTATCTTGTAATTATTACTTTTGGTCCTTATTTAAATTTATGGTGGGATGTAATGAGAGATGAAATGTTATCCATAAAGCATTTTCAAATATAAGAACTAGTTAATTTACCTTAAAACTGTAAACATAATGGCTGTAAATAGGTTTATAAGGATAAAAAAGAATCTAAAAGGTAAGGTTGGGCGATTTAAAGTCAGGATGTTTACCGAAGGTTTCACTAAAAGAAAAGGTATATATTTTAACATCAATTTTATCTCTTATATCTTCCAAAGATACATTAGAAAGATTAAGGTAAAAGTAGCTCAGTATGATAGGAAGCTACATCCAATGGATGTTAAAACCACTTCTTAAATGAAGATAATTATGAGAAGTCTATATGTTACAACTGAAAGGTTTCATGAAGATGAAAAGAGCCATTTCGTTTATAAATTAAAATTTTCATTATATAGATTGAAATAAACTTCCTATATTTGGCACTTAAAATTTGATGAGGTAATCACCTCATTCGACTTTATGGAAAATAAAGTTGAAAGATGCTTATACTATAAAGTTAAAAGGAGTAAGGTTATTTTTCTACTATTATACATAGATGATATCTTGCTTGCATAAAATGACTTAGTCAGGTTGTATAAGGTTAAGTATCTGCTATCCAAGAATTTTAACATGAAAGATTGTGGTGAAGTATCTTTTGTCCTTGGTATTCAAATTCAATCGAAAAGATCTTAAATTTTGTTAGATCCCTCAAAAAGCATACATTAAACTTGTATTGTAGAGGTTTAATACTAGGCATGTCAATGGGCCGGGCCGAGCCACGGGCCCGTCCATTAATTTTTTAAAAGAAAAAAAATATAAAACATCGTTTTGAAAAAAATGGCCAGGCCACAGGCCCGGTCGGCCAGTGGCCCTCGCGGGCTGACCATGGTCAGCCCGTGGCCTTGCCCTAGCGGACCATGTTTGACCCATGGCTTGCCCAACCAGGACTAAAAATGGGCCGAGCTGGGCGGACCGAGCCAGAATTGCCAAACCTATTTAATACAAAAATTGTAAACCTTGTTAACACCAATCTCTTATGGACATAATTATTTTTTACATAATTTAAAAAGAATAAAATTAAAAGAGATGCTATGAAGAATATATTCTAGCATAGTTGACGACTTAATGCATGCTCAAGTATGTATTATACTAGATATTACATTCGTTATTGGACAATTGGATATATTTTATTTAATCTAACTGTAGAACATTAAAATATAATTAACTAAGTTTTGAGATACCTCTAAGGGAAAAAGGATTATATGTTGATATACAGTAAATTTGAAAATTTGTATTTAAATACATATATAAATATTAACTTTACTATGTGTCTAGATGATAGAATGTTAACATCAGATTACATCATTATGTTAGCAAATGGAGTTGTTTCATGGAAAAGTCTCAAACAAATACTTTTAAACTCTTTTACTATTGATACTGAGTTTGTTACATGTTATACGACTACCTCACAGGTGGTTTGCTTAAGAAATTTAATTTTTAATTGTCTATTGTTGATTTAGTTGGTAGACCTATTTGGTTGTACTATGATTATCTTTCTATAGCATGTTTTAGTAGTAACAATAAGAATATAATAGTTATAAGCATTTGGAGGTCAAATATATTTGACTATAAAGGGATTGGAATAAAAAAAATTATATTACAATATAGTATGTTTTAACTGAGTATATATTAGTTGATCCTTTAAATAAAGGACTTACCCTTGCAATTTTGGTATACATGTTTGTAATATAGTTTTCTAGTCCTTTGACACTATTATTTAGAGATGTATTTACTTTAGATATTTTTTCCTTTCATGTATTATAACTACACTATTTATTTATTGATGATCATTATTATGATCTCACTCATACATATTAATTTTCACTACCATAATATATATGAAAGTTTTAAATTTTATATTAATCTTAAGCATATTATAGGTCATTAGGCATATTTACAAGTTGATCTTGACCTTATATCTCTTGATAAATTCAATTTATGTCAAGATATTTATAGGATTATCATATGTAGGGGAATATAAATTTTGATCTCATAAAGATTTTCTCTAATCATTTTAGCATATAATGAGATAAAACATATTTTTCTATTGTAGTCTACCATAAAGTTTAGAGAAATTAAGATAAAAAAACAAAATATAGTACATTATAGATCATTCAAGTACCATTCTTATTTGTCACACTACATTTTCTTATTCACATTAGTAAGGTTATCAAATATATGTTACTGTATTGGATTTGTGTCGTATAAGGCATATATTTTTCATATCTTCCACTATTAAAAGTCTCATAGGGCCAAATAATGGACTTCAATCATCTTTAAAACAATATTTTATAAAGGTTGATCAATACAGTAATTTTTTATTTGCTTAGACTTTATTAGTTTTCTTTATTAAAAATAAAACAATTAATACTTTCTAAGGGGGAGAATATTAGAATTTTATTCATATTCGATATTTTTTATTACCATTTTTAAAATTAAGGTCATAAAATTAAAAATTTTCTTATAAAAATAATAAAGTGGACTAATAAATGTTCTAATTGAATGTGTTGAAATCCAATAAAGAAAATGACACCTTAATTAGTGTGGGTAAGTACTTACTAGACTTGTAATAGGGATGCCCAATAAGGTTATCATAAATATTTACTATGCCTCTTAAACCTACTTAAATAAGTTTCGCAAATATCTAGTTTTTTCTAACCCATTAAAAGGTTTATACATTAAAAATAATGTAAAAGGATATTTCTTATGTTATTTCACACAAATTTTGTAAAGGATGATCGAAAGTTTCGTCTTTGTTCAAAAGTTGACAAGTTTATATAATATTTCCAATATCTTGTTCAAATAGAAATGAATAGCAAAATAAGTATGTTTATGCATTATTTTCATTTATACATGTTCATAATTGATCCTATACAGATAAAACAAATTTACATTATATTTAACAATAAACCCCTTTTATATCATCTCTATAAGCACCTTAGCTGCTAAAGCATACTTTTTACATTCACTACATCCTTTAAAAATAGCCTTATAGTGCTCAAAATCAATATGAGAACCTTCCATTTATAAAATCTCTACAATTTTAACTACTTCTTATATCTCTTTATTAGCCCTTAAAGTTGCATCTAATTAGCTGTTATACCCTTCATTGGCATTAATCCATCTTTCATCACGGTTTCCTTCACCAACTCAATAACTTTAACAATGTTTCTAGTTCTACATAATCTACCAATATTGATTCTATAGCTCTTCACATTAGGAATGCATCCAGCTCTAATAAATCCCTTTAAGATTTTAATGACTTCAACTCTTTGATTAAACTCACAAAAAGATAATAATCGGTAGTTGTATGTGCCATATTAGATATTTTTCAAGTAAAGAATTTAAAAATTAGTCACAATATCTATATATTATTCATATTAGAAGAATCTAGATATTATTTGCAAAATATCTAGATAAAGATAAATAATTTGTAATATAAAGTAAATATTAGAATATGTGGTAATTATAACCAATTGAAATATGTGGTTATAATTTGTTTGATACACCTATAAATACCCAATCATCTTCTTATTTCATGTGTCATGAAATAAGTTAATGCATCCAGAAGTAGAACTTATAAGAATTTCATTCTTATAAGTTCTAAGATACAAATATGAATTTGTATATTTATAACTTATAGTTAGAAAGTACTTGTATTGTAACTTCTCTTCTCTTCTTCCAATCTTAACCGATTTACAATCTTGCTCTATTAACCTAATCATTCTAAAAGGTGATATAATAGCTCAATTAGGGTGTATATATCTACTTATTGTGTGTTCTGTAGTTTTTAATATAAGTGGATCATCCATATGAGAAAATAAATTAGATATTATTAAAGGTATTAGGTATTGTTCATATATACAATTATTTTTCACATAAAATAATGGAAGACATTTCTAATAGCTCAAAGAAATTTAGGATAAAATTAACAACAACCAAATTTAAAATTGAGAAGTTCAATGAGAATAATTTCTCATTATGGGAGATAAAGATGACAATTATTTGTATAAAGGATAATTACCTTGTAGCTATTAGTAGAATGCCAATGGACTTTACAATTGCTACCAAAAGGAATAAAGTGGACACAAATTCTGTTACAAATCTTCATCTAGATTTAGCTTATGAATTTTGGTCAAATATAGAGGAAAAGAAAATGACAAAAAAGATATGTGATCATCTCATATTGATGTGTGAGGTCAAGTCACTCCACAATAAAATATCCTTAAAAGGAAACTTTATACTATTTGGATGTTAGAATCCACTTTAGGGATTGAGCATATTAATAATTTGACTACTCTATTCACTCAACTCACATTGTTAGATCATAGAATGGAGCCATATGAACATGTTAAACTACTACTTAAAAATCTACTAATTCGTATGAATCATTATCAGCTTCACCAATAATCTCTTATAGATTACTTAGTCTTTACTGATGTTGTAGTTATGAATCTAGAGGAAGAAAGTTTGCGCAAGAATAACGAAAACAAACTTGTTCATAATAATTCAAAGCTTTAACTGTGATAAGAGGGAGATGAACAAAATAGGGCCCAAATGGGAGCCAAAATCATTGAAGATCAAAATCAAAAGGTACAAATTTAAAATTTAAAATGCTACAATTATGGCAAAAAAGTCACTTGAAAAGGATTGCTAAAATTTAAATAAGAAAAATTCCAATAATGAAAGAAACTTCACAAGTATTTCAAATGATTACAACACTATATATTATAAAGCAATAACAACAATTAAAAGTAGGAAGTCATTACTTGTTGCATGGCTCTTCAATTTAAGAGATACTTATCATAAGATCTCTATAAAAGAACAGTTCCATCATTATGAATTTATCTCAAGAAGGTCTATATACAGTTGTGATGACTATCCTCTAAAGGTTACTAGTATTAGAACCACCATACTAAAGATATATGATGGTACAAATCATACTCTTCAAGAAGTACGACATAGGGAAGGCTTAAAGAATATTTTTTGTCTCTAAAATGACTAGATAATCTTAGATAAAAAAATCGAAATTGCTGATAAAATTTTAAAGATAATTCAAGGTACCTTTGTACTTATAAAGGGAGAAAAAGTTGGTGCGAACTTTATAAGTTAAAGGGAGAGACAATACTAGAAGTAGAAGCATCAAGTAGTCTAAGTGAGACATTTTCAATGTTATGGAATAAAAAACCTAATCTAAATAAGGAATGGATATCCTTGTTGATAAAAAGCTATTCCTTAGGCTTATAAAGGTATTATTACCCTTTTATTAGCACTGTATTACAAGTAAACGAAACCATGTTTAAATTGGTTCACTCGGATGCGTGACAAGAACTAATCTCATCCTTAGAAGGAGTCAAGAACTAATCTCATCCTTAGAAGGAATAAAGTAATTTTTCTCTTTCATTGATGATTATTCTATAAGCTTTATGTATATCCTATCAAAAGGAAATTAGATGCATTCCTAATCTTCAAAGTTTTTCAATTGCTCTTTAAACTTGAGTATGATAAAAAGATCAAATGCTTAAGGATGAATAATGGAGGAGAATATATTGGCAATGAAATTTATGCATTCTATAAGTAAGAAAGCCTCAAAAGATAGTTAACTATTGCATATTGTCCTTAATAAAATGGAGTGGCAGAGCAAATGAATAGAATTCTATAGAAAGAATAAGAAAGAATAAGAGCAAAGTTAAGAACTGTAAGCCTAGATAAGGATTTCTGGGAATGAGCAACCAATACTACCTATTACATAGTAAATCGGGTTCCATCAGCTGTAATTAAGTTTAATACATTGGTGGAGATGTGGAATGGAAAGTCAATGGATTATTCTAACCTCCATGTATTTGAAAGTCCCGTGTACTTGATATATAATACCAATGAAACTACAAAGTTGGATCCAAAATTTAGAAAGTGTTTATTTTTAAGATATGTTAGTAGAGTGAAAGGGTATTGTTTGTGGGATCCCTCTACCCAGTACCTAAAAAAGGCTTCATAATACTTTAATATGCAAAACTATAAGCTAATATCTACTCATATTCTTATTAATTTCAAGTTATCCTCTAGTATATGTCCTAGTAATAAAGATGAGAGCATAAAAATGTCTAAAGTGATGAGTTTAATTTTTTTTAAGATTTATACAAGACCAGACATTATATATATATAATAGGAGTACTAGTTGCTATATGGAAAATCCAAGCAGAGAGTATTAGAAAGCTATAAAGAGGGTCCTAAGATATATTAAGGGGGTGTCTCATATTACATTAAAATATGGAGGATTAGACTTTATTGTCAAAGGATATTTTAACTCTAATTATGCAAATGACTTAATAGAAGCAAATCGATAACAAGCTATACGCTCATGCTTACTGGTAGGGTTGTAAGTTGTATTTTAAAGTTACAACCAGCTATGACTATATTAATAATAAAAGAATAATATGAAATAGTTACAAAAGATAGTAAAAAAAACTATGGTTAAAATTGGTATTGAATTCCTCGGGCACAAACAACAAATTAGGTTTCATTATTTTGTGATAGTTAAAATGCCTTACATTTAGCAAGGAATCCAACAGTTCATTCAAGAACTAAGGGTATACAAGTTCAATTTCACTTCGTTAGTGAGAAAGTGGAGGAAGAAAAACTATGGATATGCAAAAATTCAATACCAAAAGATAGTTAACAGTAATAAATTTGTTTGGTTTTGATCTTCATTTAGCTTAATATAAATGTAAGCAACATGATAGTGATAAGTTAGTATAAGGATTGATTAGTTTTCAATCACAACTTCAGGTGGGGGATTGTTACATATTATTTAAGTGGATTAATCTAGACATTACTCATAATATCGAGATCCTATTCACATTATAAGAATCTAGATATTATTTGCAAACTATCTAGATAAATATAAACAACTTAAGGTACAAAGTAAATATTAAAATGAGTAGTAATTATAACCAAATGAAATGTATTGTAACATCCCATTCTCATATTAAGGGTTAGAACCCGAAATTTCAGTACATATGAGCTCAAAGAGAGATTAGGGAAATGCATTTTCTTGCTCATGCATAATGTTAGTATATATGCACATAAATATTGAATGTTTGCACATATAAAAAAATAAATAAATAAAATAAAATAATAAGAGTACATGCATTCATTGACAACTTCAGGATATGATTGTTTTTAAATGTGATTTTTTCTATTGGAAATGAGAAGTAGAGGGAGTAGAAAGAGTGATCTTGGTATGAGTTGTGATAAGGAAAGATTTAGAAACAAAATTGGT
>JAOTAY010000007.1:2301537-2316776 GCA_025629805.1 Erythroxylum baracoense | reverse complement strand
CTTTTCATTAATTAAAATATGAATTAATTAAAATATTATTATTCATTAATTAAAATATTGTTATTAATTAATTAAAAATATTTATTTATTAATTAAAATATTATAATTAATTAATTAATTACTATATAATTAATTAAATTATTGTTTTTATTTAATTACATAACATTATATTTAATTAAAATATTATTATTAATTACTTAAAATATTATAATTAACTAATAATATAATTAAAACATTCATGGGGAGTTTTCTTGTAAATTTATGTGTGTGTTTTGTTTCTATCTCCGTCTCCGTTTTCTTGTCCTCTGATTTTGAAAGGAACAAAAATTTTATGTCTCTGCCTCCGGAGTCGGGACAGAAATTCTGTCCCTATCTTCTATCCCCACCCATGAGGACAGCAACCAAACGTAGAGTAAAGGTACAAATGATCACGTAAGCTGAGTAAAAGCTAGACAGCGGCCTAGCCTGTTACTTCTTGACAAAAATAAAATGCATTGTTAAAAAAAAAAAGTTGAACTCTAACATTAAGAGTTCCTATTTCTCGTGCTCTCAGGATTGGTGAAGAATGTAAATCGTAAAATGTGCCTCAATTGACCAGAGACTTGAGCTTACCCACTGATCTCATCATACAAAGAGCTTAAATTTTAAAGATTGTCTCCAAAATTCGAAACCTCATCTTACAAATCGCCAACATGACAAATACTACACCACTCATACCTTTGCCAATTGAGCTACGGCCCGAGGGCACATGAAATGCATTGTTAGGTAAGCCCGATGGTTGAGGAAGACGCTAGCTTCTGAACAGTTGGCTTGGTAAGGACGAGGCATGATCTTTTGTCTTTTCTTTATCCTGCAGTAGCCTTTTATTCCCGCTCTCTCTATAATGATTACATCGTACATCCTAAGGCTATTTCAAGGAGAATTTCGTCATCATTGTTCAACTTCCTTTCCCTATACAGTCAATCAAAGATCTCTACATGATTCGGTTACACTGCTTCTAGCTTACAAAGCTGTTGTGTAATGTTCCAGATGCCTATAGAGCAATTGGAAACAATCTATCTTCAGTTTGAAAAAGAAAAAGTAATCACCTACATACCCAATAACAAAACCATTTCGATATTTGCTAATTAACCGAAAAAGAATTCGTCATTCTTCCAATCATCACATGCCGTCGGAGATACACACCAAGCTTACACAACCTAAACTTTACTGACCTTCAAACATAGACCTTTAGGCAGTGTCCATTTCTAATGGAACTCAAAGCACTGTAAGAATGTGATGATTTAGGGTTCTATCAGAACTGTAAACCGTGTGTTACTTTTATCTGTTGCGTTATCTTCCTGACTATATCGCAAAAACAGGATGACAGTTTTCCTTCACAAGCTGGGCAAAACATTTTCCTTTTGCTTGAACCTTTCATACGCGAGTAAGGAATCAGCCGCTCACCATGTTAAGCATTCTAACGATTACGCCTTCTTTTGGATCTGACACGTCGATGGAACATACATAAAATAACCACAAAGATGAAAAGAACAATTTGTAGGAGAAGTACCACCTTCAACCCTGAAAGTAATAATAACGAACTCAAATTTGATAGTTTTATTTACAAATGGGCCATGAGAAAAATGAAAAAGAAAATTAAACTCTTAAAGAGAAATGGAAAGAAAGTAAGAGGATCAAAAGAGTACCTTCAACTTTCTGCAACAGGTCATCCACGAGAATTCCAGCTCTTGACTCTTTTATGTCAATTGATGAGATATAACTTCCACTTTTGTACGCCATGTTTCCACCCATGACACAAGTGTTGGGGCAGTTGACACCACTATCATACTCATCACTTCCATCACAACAGTCTGCTGAGTTAACAGGTGAAGAAATGGAAATCAAGCCAGAATGTTGGAGAACAACCAATCTTTATTAATCCCAAGAAAAAAGCAGCATAAAAAATTGGCAGCAGTCCCGCTGACCCAATTTAAGCAGTAACCACTGTCTGAAAGACTAAAACTTCATGTTAAACATAAGAACGGGCTAAAGGTTAAGTTATAATTTACCCAATAAGTTAAATACCTGCTCCAACTCTTTTAACGGGACATAAGGACAAAAGTTGGCAAATTATAGGGAATCAGTTGCAAAATAAGTAAGGTAATAGCGTTGGATGCACTACTGCATAATGAGCCACCAAAAGGGCCATACTCAATTAGATTTACTCCAAATAAAATGCTCACTAGTACCATATGCTTTCATAAGAAGACTTCACAAGCAAGGTTTAACTTGAAGCAAAGGAGAAGAGAGCAGTTCAGATTAATGCTTGTAATTACCACAAATTCGATCATTAATGCGGGACGAGAAAATAAATTGAGGTGTACTTCCTAAGTTCCTGCAATAAAATTTTCCTCTAGGACAGGCCGGAGTTCCTGCAAACAGAACGAGATTGTAACCAAATGAATTGTGGAAGGTACAGTGCAAGATAATTAATTATGTTTCACTGCTTGTGAATGACAGAGAGAGCAGCAGGGTCAACAAGGACATGGCATGCATGGTCATAAATTATAACAAACATCTGCAGAACTTCAGAAAGTGTTAAAAATCATAGAAGAAACCTCCTGAAACCAAAGAAGAAGAAGAAACCAAAATTGTCAATCGGAGGGGAACTAAAAACTCAATACGTATCGAAATGCCCTCTGAAAACATAAGTTTCAAGGCAATCATTTTTTGGTGTTTTTTTCATCGAGTCAACGAAACTAGAAACAGATTCTAATACTTCCATTCCTGGCTTTGGCATTTTCATAGGTCAATCACGACCGAAATAAGCAGGCAATCACAGTTTCGTGTAGGCATGCCATTGAAAAAATGAACAGATAATTAACCAGCAAGCGATGTTGAGAACCCAACAAAATATCTGTTAGAATGATCCAGAAGAGTAAGAATGCAAAGTAAAGTAGGACCTGGCTCGTCCGTGCCATCAACGCAATCGCAGAAATTATCGTTGAGACGGTCTCTAGTGAAGGATTTGGAACCGTCTTTGCATTTGATCAACTTCGAAGCAAAGTAATTCTCATCTGCAACCCCAAAGATCAAAACTTGATTTATAAAACATAATGGTAAAAGCAATAAAAGAAAGAAAAAACAGCAATTAGAATGAAAATTGGATCTGGTTCGAGACCGAGAAAGAGAAAGGTACCTAAGGGATGAACACCCAACAACGGAGAGACGGGGTGAGACGAAGATGGTATACTAAGGAAGTAAAAAGTGGGGATGAAAGAAAGGAAGAAGTAGCTAAAGGAATTAGTATTATAGTGCCTCATACTCGTATCAGCTTTTCATAGTCAACTCACCTCTGCTTGATCCCTTATCTAAAGCAAGTCAGCCCCTGTTCTCTTAAAGTAGGTTTGTGAAGCTCACGGCATTAATCTTCGCGTGTCCCAGACTCCAAACTTGACGAAAAACTTTGTATTTGATTTTTGTTCCGTGATATTGCTTTTGGCGTTTTTCCCAGAAAAAAATTACTTCTCTTCCTTTTCGTCATCATGTTTATCATCATTTTTAATTTATGAAAAAAAAGATAATTAAATTAATTTTTTATAAAATAAAAAATTCTTAACCAAATAAGACATTTTACTGAATTTGAAAATTAAAATTATAAATTTAAAAACTATAAACAAAAATAGTCTGTCTATTAACTAAAAATAAGACTACTTACTTTTAAATTTTTCTAGACATCGCATTCTAGAAAGATTCTTACTTGGACATTGGTAGCGTAAATAGAAGTAGAATTAAACAAAATCCTTTTTCTTCACCATAAAATTTAAATTGATCACACATAAATTTTCAATTGATTGATCAATCTGAAGTTTAGAAATGATGGATTAAACTCACTTATCGAAGCATTTTATTTGTAAAAGATTTATCAATAATATAATCATAATATAGTTCATAATGTTACCAGTACGAGAACTCAACATGATCTTATTAGATTGTTTATCGTTTGAACTAATTGATTGATTTAAGTAGATGGAGGACAATTTTTAAATCACCAAACATTTGATATAGGATTTAGAGTTATTGGCATGTGGGTTTTGGCCTCTTTGGACCATCTAGAGATCAATCATTAGTATTTTGGCACAAACCACTTCAACAATGAGCAACAAATTATTAATAATTTTTTATTACTACAATTTTTTTATTTCTATCATATTTTTTATATGTATGCATTATCAACAAATGCATTACAATTTATTTCGATCATCTTCCATTGTATGAATAATTTCATATACATGAGGTTAAGATTGTTAAATTGTGCCTATAATTCTCAGTTTCCTCCCCAATCATTATCTTTTTCTTATCTTCTTTTGTAAAGCTTAGATATGAGAGTTCAATGTATATTCCAGAGAAATGATATATCCATGTCATTATTCCTCAACTACATTATTATCCATTGTGTTTAAAATTTTAAGATAAATTTTGGTGTAATTTGAAGATCCTATAATACTTTTCAAAGGTTATTATAATCAGTTCTTAATTTACATGTCATTATTATTAAACTAAGTACTTTTCCAAATATTGAATTAATACAAAATTTGGACTTTTTCTATCCTTAATTTTGTTATACCCTTTAATCCAATTGTGTTATGATTAAACTGAGCAGGTTCATCCTCGTAAGTTGAATAATTAATATGAACCTTATGCTACAAACTACCTAAAACCTGAACTATAAGGACTTAGAACCCTAAGATCATCTTTAGATCAAGCAAGGAATTTAACTTTAACAAAACCTACTGATTAGAACTAAAACTATAAGAATTTTGATCACCACAATTTGCCTCGATGAGATTAGATTAAGTTCTTATTAAAAAAACTAAGAGGAATCTCTCACAAAAAGTGAAAAGAAATCCCTCAAATTGATTTTTATATTGATGATCCACAAATTATATTAATTATATGACTTCTTATAAGTGTAAACTCCAAAAGAACTAGAATCTTAAAAGAAAAAGGAAATTTAAGTCCCAAAAGAACAATCCTTATCAGGTGTAGCAAGGAATAAAATACTAACTACTAATATTACTTTAACTAGGAATCTAAGAATCCTATTTTAATTTATATCTTTAATTTCAAAAGGAATCGTAATCAGATTTTAAATTAACCTCATAATAAGTCACAACCCAAAGTAGCTATAAAACAATATTAACATGGTATAAGCTTTATAATTAAGTAAGTTATATACCAATTAGAATAAGACATGCTGACTAATATGAAATAAAGTCCTTCAATACATCTTAATTATGTGAATTCAACTCCATTTAACTCAAAATAAGAGGACTAGGTTGTTTGATATTCTCTAAGTCTCATTCTTCTTGTATTAAGCATACTTCATCCTTAACAACATAAAAAAAGTGAGTAATCTTGGCAATACATCTAATTCATCTTAACTGACCTCCTTTTCTTTTTCATTTCTATAATTAATCCCTACAAAGCTATCTTCATGCCTTTGATTTTTATCTTATTCATTGGACCTCTAATTCCTTACAAAAGATCATAAGAATGGTTGGAAATAGGTGCTGGTGCAAGTTGTTCTCCATCAATAATAACAAAATATTAAAGTATTTACGAACCATTTAAATATTGGTAAGTAATAGTAGAGATATGTTATAAAACAAAACTAGTTGGTGCTTTAGAGTTAATACTTGAATTATGAGAGCTAATTCTTAAAACTTTGGAATTGTGCTTGAAATATGTGATCTGATGTTGAAGATTTAGATGAGTGAATTAAATTTGGAAATGATGTTTCAAGTCTTGATGTCCATTATTGGAGATGTCTAAGTGATGATTAAAGCTTGGAGAAGTGATTTTAATTCAATTAAATATTAATCATTTTGGAGCAACCTTGAGAGTGTTAAAGCATCGTAATGAAAAAGGAGAGTCCTTAAACAGAGAGAAGCTTTATGATCTAATCGTTAAGAGGTTGATCGAACCATGTGGTCAATTAAGTTTAGTCGATTAAATGATTTAGTCAACTAAATAATGAGACATGTTTCCCCTTATTAGGTTGTGTGCTTAACTGAAAATCATATGAAAGCTTACCAATAATCATATTTACCCAAGATAAAAGGGAGATATTGGTTCCCATATAAAATTCAAGAGTAGGCCAACAAAGTGTTCGTAAAATTTATTTTTTGAAAAATTAGTTAGTCAATTTCCAAGGATACTAGATGAATGTTTTGTCAGTATTGATGATGAATTCAATTTCGAGAAAAAAAAGAATTCATAATAATAAAGTGTAACAAATAAGGAGTGTAATAAGAGAAAAACATAGATAATTTATAGTAGTTCGGCTAACTATATTTGACCTATATACACTGTCTAAAATCTTCTAAAAATTTAAATATCTTTTTCTTAAATAGGCGAATAGTAATCTTCTAACACTCTCTTCTTGATATGTGAAGACCTTTACAATTTGTTCCTTTAGATCTGACAAAGAGTGACCCATAACTTATCTTCCCTTGCACAATGATAAACAACTTCAAACATCATTTTTTTTTCATGAGTGAAGAGCCAGCCTTTATGATTTAACATGTAGAAATCAATAAAATGAAAGAGTTAACATCAATTAAACCATAATTTCTATTATAATGCATCATATACATCATAAGCATGCCTCTTTTGCTTAACCAATACCATAAGGCTCAATTAATATGTAAAAGATGCAAATGAAAATTATAACATCCTATCAAGGTTCATAGTGCTTATGTCCATATATTATCAATATATTTTGTTGACCTATTTATCCCATTCAATTGAATTTGGCTTAACAAAATGTTTTCTCAAAAATCATACAAACTCTTTGTAAAATCAATTCCAAGACATTCAGTTGACCTAGCCTTATTTACAACTGACCTAAGTGAAAACCTCAATATAAGTGAATCAATCTTCAATATACATTAACCTACCTAAAAAAACATTATATTAATCAACCTAACTCAAAAAGTATGACTTAGGACAACCTATATCCTTTATAAGTCAATCTAATAATGGTCGAGAAAATATTTTCAAAACTTAATTCTAATAAAATCGAACTATCCCAAATTTTGAAAACTAAGAATTTAAGGTTTTTTTTAAACTCAATAAACATTTTCCTCTTAAAATTGACATATAATGTATTAAGCTCAATATAAGTTGATATGTACTTTGGGCCCTTAAATTTATTGAAAATAGAAAATTAAAGGTTACAAAAATTTTATAACTTTTTTGATAATTTTCTTTTTAAAATATTCTTGATATTCTTAGTTTTGTATCTGCACCTTATTCTTCACTTGATTATACCTTTTTTTTTAAATCTCCCTATTGTTGTAACTCAACCTTGGCTCTTACTTCTTAAATGAATCATTGATCACCTTGTCTTCATATGTTGCTCAATTTATCATATATTACTAGATTCTTTGGCAAATCAAAATATTAATAACATTAAAGTTAGAATCATTAGTGAAAATATATTTTTATCATTACAATCATAAGTTAGAACCTCGCTCACTGCAATAAGAGAGATATGCTAATAACATTTAGTAAAGTAAAGACTTTATAAAAGGGGCATATTAGAGAAAAGGAGGATGAGATGAGCATAAGTAATCAATAGGTGTAACTTTTTGAAAGATTAAAGAGTGAAAGAGCATTTAAGTAGAGTGAAAGAGCATTTAAGTATAACTAGTTTTCGTCATGTTATTATAAAGTGATGAATTTTTTAATGGTAAAGAGATTAAGAGTTCTTTATAAGAACTTAATCAGTATTGATTTTTTCTTGAAGGTATAGTCTTTATTGTAAACATCTTAAGTTGTTATTATTGTACCAAACTTTAGAGAATTATTTGTTGTTTATTACTTTAGAATGGAAACATGAATGGTTGATTTATTATGGTTATGACAAAGATAGTGTATTAAGAATTTTAGTTATCTATATCATTATTTGCAACAATTTGTTATTGTGTGACTAGACTTGACTTGGTAGTGAGCATGGGAAATCTAGGTTTCACTACAAGGTGGCAATCAGTCTCTAGTTTAGTAGGTGAACTCAATCTTGGGATGCATATACATGAGATATCCATATATGTTTCTAAATATTTTGCTTGGTTTTAATTTTAAATTACCTTATTTTACTTTTTTATATACTTTTAGGTAATTAAGGATATTTGACCTTAGAATAATATTTATCAAGAATTGGATGTTATTTTTAAAAAATGGAGAAATATGTAATTCTTGGTTAAACATGGTCTAACTTATGCTTGTGTAGTAGCTCATGTCCAACATTAATCAAGTGCAGAAGAAAGCACAACCTAGAACAAAGCTTAGAGAGAGACCATATCTTATTGAGGAAATCCAAAAAGTGGCATGGATTGAGCCACAATCATTCCTCACATTGTGTGTTTTTCAGAACAAAAATAGAGAGAATATATGCTAAGGAATGTACTTGTCAAGGACTATGTCTACTCCTGATAAAAAGTAGAGAGATCTACTATCTGAGCCATGACAAAGTCTCAGACTATGTCTCAGGTGGATCACGTATTTATAGATCACATAAACCCTCTTTTTTGGAAGAATTTTTTTATATTTTTAATATCAACATTTTTTTTCTTTACAAAAGGTTATGTCTCGTTGGTAGGAGGTTCTCCAACCTTACAAACGTTAATTTCATTTCCTTTTTTTTAATTAAAGAATCAAAATTTGAGATTGTCCCAATGGATCACACTGTTAAAAAACCAAGATCTTCATCTATGATTATTTATATCATAATTTCTTTATTTTTTGTTGGATTAAAAATAATTACTGGCTAAATATTTTTATGTTTAAATAGAGAAAATATTAATATTTTCTTTTAATAGATTGATATAATTTGATTTAAAAATGGGATATATATTTATGAACTATCTTTTATTGATCTTAATGCGAATTTATCCATATCAATGTTTAAATCTAATTTAACTTCACTTGTTGAGATTCAAAAGAATATACTTATAAGTGGAATACAGATTAGATAAAAGGGGTTTAATGAGGTGCTAGAGATAGATTTCTCTAGTGTTAGGTTAAAACCTTTCATGGATTTCCAGATAGCCTAGTGCATTCAAAGAGGTGGTACTTGGTAAACTGCAAGTTAACCAAATGCACAATAGATGGCTGTAGCTTGAGAGATGCAATTTTGGTGTCTAAGAAATTTTGTTGGTCTAGATGATATATCGATTAAAGGATAATTAAATTATGACATTAAAGATAATTCCAAGGTGAGTACTTATCTAGATATTGACATATAATTGATTTCTCTATTTGATTATTTATTTTTCTTTTGATTCACGTGGCTTTTATTTAGGTTAAGCTATTTTTTAATTTTATGATTCAAAATCTAAAATTATGTTATCTTTATTCACTTTGTAGACTAGTTAATAGGATAAGGATTTTTCAAATCCATATAATTTCTTTATATGATTGATACTCTACTTACCATTGTGTTACTTGTCAACATTAGGAGCACTTGCCTTAGTTATAGGTAGTAAATTAGTAATAAGGCAAACATTATAGCAGCAGATGCACAGTATGTTTTTTATTTCTAGAGAATCAATTGGTGTTTAGAAGACTCAATAACTATTATTCTAATTGGTTTTATTTATTTATTTCTTGTTTTATTTTTATTTGTGTGTTATTTTACTTTGATTTTACGTGTGATGTTTGTGTATGATAAAGATCCAAAACTTTTTTGTCTTTCTTGAAGAAAGTGTAAAGATCAAGAGAATAGTTTGTTAGACATGAAGAAAATAGATAAAACAAGAAACAAAGGATATACAAGAGATACAACTTGAAACAATGGAAGAGGAGCACAAAAAATGATGGAGCATGTGAAACTTATTTTTTTGGGGATGCGATTTAGCATAGCTTATCCAAAAATTAATACAAATTACTTTGAGATCAAACCTAATGTGATCTAATTACTGCAATAATATGTTTAGTTTGATGGTTTACCAAATACATATATTGCTAATTTTATTAAGATTTATGATACATTCAAGATTAATGAGGGCACTGAAGATTTCACTAGGCTAAGTTATTTCCATTCAAGTTGAGAGATCGAGCCAAAAAGTGGTTGAAGTTATCACTTGCAACCTCAACCACCACATAGAAGATTTTTGTGAAAAAAAGTTTTAACCAAGTATATGCTACCGTTAAAGATAGCTAAGTTAAGAAATGATATTCTTTTATTCAGTAGTTTGATAATGAGATTATTTATATGAAACGAGATATACACAAATATCTAATAAGGAAGTGCCCATATTATGTCCTTCCCAAATGGAAGCAAGTGCAAAACTTCTACAATGATCTTGTCAAATTGACAATGTGGATGATTAACATAGTTGTCAGTAGAAATTGAAGAACAAGACTCTGGAGGTAGCTCAAGTTGTAAAGGAAATGACCAAGAATAACTACCAATGGTAATCATGAAAAGTGTGGCAAAAACAAGTGTAAAAAAAGTGGATGTCGTAACTATATTAACTGCTTATGTTGAAGTTGTAGTAAGAAAACTTGACAACCTAAATTCAATATAAAAAACAACTCAAGTTATAAGTTATGAATTATAGTAGGGAGAACATCAAGATATTAAATGTCAAGATGGAAATCCTATATAAGAACAAGTAGAACAATTTGATTATATAGGAAGCTTCTAAAGACAATAATTCCTACAATAATTTCTACAATCTAAGATGAAGAAATCACCCAATTTTTTAACAGGATAATCAATCTTCTCAAAGGAAAGCTCCACCTAAATTTTGATAAAGATCATACATGGAGCAGTAACCAAGTATAAAGGAGGTTTTGAGAGACTTTATAAAGGAGGCTTCATTAAGAATTCATAATCAAGAGGCTTTAGTGAGGAATCTAAAAATTTAAACAGGTCAATCAATAAAAGGAATTGATATAAATTAAGGTACATAGCCTAAAGATATTATGCGTAATATAAAAGAACATGGTAAGGCAGTCACCCCAAACAATAAGAATGATTTAACCAATAATATGAAAGAAAAAGTTGATAAAAAGTTATTGAACAAGAAAGTGAGGAAAAGTATAGCAAGATAAGGTCATTAGTGAGTGAATATGAACTAAGAATTCTTTACCCTATAAAGTTTAAAATAAAATGAAACTGAGGAAGCTCCATAGTAGGTATATCAAAAGGAAGAAGATCCTAAGAAGTAAGTTGTTGAGATAGCATCATATAGAGGCAACACTGAAATCCTCTAAGATACACCACCACCTAAACTTAACAATCTATAGAATTTTATTATTTCCTAGTCTAATATTAATATGTTGACTTATAACTTGTTGAAGAAAATAAGGTTAGGTTATTAAATGCCTAATAAGTAAGTAATGCAATTTGTAAATAATTCAACTACAGGCTGTAGAGATATTAAGAAAAAATGTAAATTAATACTCAATTGAATTTTACATCTTTGATTTGGAAAAGGAACATGATAAATCTTTAATCTTAGGTACGTGTTTCCTTACATCAACAGGTGCAACCATCTATGAATGGTGGAATAGCACTTAAAGTTGGAGATGAAAAAATTTTGTTAATAAAAAATGATAATAACTAACTTGTAGCTAAATGATGACTCAGGACAAGCTAATTGCTCAAACCTTTGATATGAAGTCATCATATAAAGAGTCAAGGTGTCAAAGAAAGGAAGGATAAGGGGGACACAAGCAAGAAAGCAATGATGAAGGAAGGATAACTTCTTATGCATCACTGCACTTCCACTCAAATTTATTAACTTTTGCTTCTTCAAATCTAGATTTTCACAAGTTAAGGTTTAATATTTAAATTTTTGGGGATTTTTATAGTTCTAAGCAATTTTTCATTTTTAACTTTCCAAACCTTAATTTAATTAAGAGAATAAGTTCCTAACCATGTACGAGTAGGAGGAAGATCTATGCATAATAGAGTGCTTCAAGTAGTCGCGTATAAGATATGGATTACCCTAATATAAATGCCCTATACTCACTTTCATTGAGCCTAGACACTAAAGAAAGATACAGATTTATTAACCTTAGCCCTTCAAATCTAATAATAGTGTAAAAAGGTTAACACTAAAGACTATATGACTAGCAATAGAGGAGTGGAGGGATATAGTAAATTTAGTGTGGGGTATATTTTTTGACATTCTAGTTAATGCTTATAGAGAATGCACCTAAAAATTTTGACTAACTTTAAGATGAACTGGGATGCTAAATTAGATAGGGGAAATTCTATTAGAATTAGGCACGAGATTAATCAAGTAGAAATATTGTTTAATAATTTTATAATATATAAGTTCTTAAGACTTAAAGATCTAAAGATAGAAGAGTATAAGAACTCTATAACTGAAATCTCAAAATTTGGTCATTGCCCTTTAAAAATTTAAAGATTAATTTTATTGGGGGAAATTTCCTATAACTTACCCAAAAATAAGAATTATCATATCATATCATCAATCCTTTGACCTCTATATAGCTTAATTTTCTACAAAATTTTTAAAAGAAGGGAGATTAATTGTAAGATACCTATAAGGATTTTTTAATCTTTAGTTTATAATGGAAAGAAATCATGTATCTTAGGTCATGGCTTCTCCATTAAAGCAAACGTATAGTAGAAAAAATGGAAACATCTATAGAGGATCTTATTTGATGATACTAGAAAAGAAATTAGATATTTCAATACTCTTTTGAGAATGAACTTGTTTGCCCTATAGCTATTGTAGACCTTAAAATGATAAGATATATACGATTAGATAGGAAGGTCAGTAAAGCTTATGTATTAGTTAAGAGAGAAAGATCCTACAGGAGGAGATGATGACCATATAGAGGAGGCAAGAGAGGAGTATGAGAGAGTATAGTTACGGCCAATAGATGATGAACCTTAGGCATAAGAGATGACAGAGGAACCCGAGTACATTAATTCTATATTGCAGTGTCTCTTGTGAAAGAGAATTGATGGAATTATTGACAATATAGAGGATGGCCAACATGGATTAAATTACATGATACTAAGAACACAAAGGGATCTTAAAAACCATGAATGAAGAATGCAAAAAAATTGAGTGGTAACTATCAACCTACTTCAACTATGTGAGGTTTTCTAAGCAACCTCCACAACCCTTAGCAATTCTTATTGAGGATAATAATAATGAAGATGATGTTGTAGCCTCTTCATATTTCACTTACATCGTGCTTCTTTTTACTTGAGATAATATATATAATTTTGTTTTCTTCCCTAGCACATTATTAATAACCTTTGTTCTTGTTTTATTGGTTTATATATTTTATTTCATTTTAGTACCTTGGTATTGTTAACTGCTTCTCTTTCATTTCATATTTCACTTTACGTTTTAAAGTTTTTGTTTATGTTAGTTTATTTATAAGGTTTACATGAATTCTAGTTTATTATCATATGTTAGTGTATTTATAAGGTTTACATGAATTCTAGTTTATTATCATAGCTATCTTAGATAATAAGAAACATAATATGATTAGAGAATGTTCCTTTAACTTTTATACTCATCCCTTTTACTTTTACTTTTATTATCCTTATGTCTTGCAATAATTCGTTATTTTTTATATATTGAGGATAATGTACAACTAAAGTATGAAGAAAAACTATATTATTTTTAATCTAACTTTAGCTTAGTAAATTAATCTAATTGTAATTGAACTAATAAGTAAAGATTCTGGTATTTTTAATATTGAAAAGAAGAGTAACTAAGATAACTCGTTAGAATTTATATTGTGTTTAGATTTCATTAAATTAGGTGAATATATATGAGCATTAATAAGTAACTTAGTTTCAATTTGATTCAATGATCTTGAAATAGATTTTTAATTTGCACATTGAGACTTTTTATATAATTTAGTCATAACTAATTTATAAGGTGAATCCTTTCAAGTATTTTGGTGCCACATAAAAAAAGTTTGAATAAAGGGATGTAAATAAACTAACTTCACTAAATTTAGTCTAAATGAAAAGGTTGGAGTTAAGAGTGGTGCTAATTGCTATTTAAATTAGTAAGCTAATTAAGTAATCAGGAGCATTAATGATAAGATGCTTATTTTCATATGAAAAGGTAATATAACTTTTCAAATAAGCCTCTAATGCTCCAAGTGAAATTTCAAAATTGTGTTTTAATTTACTTTCATTTATTGTTATTAAAATGTTTGAAAGAGGAAACTTCTTAGTTATTTTTGTTTATTTGATATATTAGGTTGAATAATGCTAATTAAGTTGATGCTTGATGGATTACTGGATTAGGTTGAATTTAAATCATAATTGATTTTAAGTATCTTAAAACACAATTAATTGTTAATTAATATATTTGAATGAATGATGAATACTCTTGATTGTTTTATTTGACTTATTGAACTTCTTTGAAATATGAACCTATTAAGTTTAGAGTGACTTAAATTAATTTGTTTGAGGATAAGCAAAATCTTACTTGTGAGAATATTTGATGTATATGAAATATGCACATATTTTCCTTAGTATTTTGCTTAGTTTTAATTATAAATTAGATTTTTATATATTTCAAATGAATTGAGGAGATTTTACCTAAAGATGATATTTATCAAGAACTAGTGATACATTCCAATAAAAACATAGAGAAAAATATAATTCTTATTTGGTCGTTATGTGCTAACCCGTGTCTAACACTAATTAGAAGTAGAAGAAAGCATGATTTAGAACATATCTCAGAGAGAGAGATCATGTGGCATTGAGAAAACTTGAAAGTGGCATCACCTAAGTCATAATTGTGCCTCATACCATGTCCATGCTAGAAAAGAAACAGAGAGATATACAGGCTCAGGAATAAGCATGGCAGAGATCATAAATACTCTTAAGAAGAAGTATAAAGACCTAGGATTGTCACCTAGGATTGTCTTAGGTGAACTCAAAGTTGCGAATACCGTACCGGACTTGGTACCAGATTGAGTTCTGGTACGGTGCTGTACCGGTACCGATCAATACCGGGTACCGTTTCAGGTAATTTTTTATATTTATGAAATAGTCCCTGAATTTTTTAAAATTTGCAAAATAGTCCACTGATATATTGTACAATTATATACTATATACTTTACAAGTTTACATCAACCCTGTTTCTAAAAATTATAATAATAAATAATAATCACAATTAATAATTTAATATGAAATGATAATAATTTTTAAATATTTCACATATAAATAA
>JAOTAY010000007.1:2266345-2276773 GCA_025629805.1 Erythroxylum baracoense | reverse complement strand
TATATGTTTATGTGTGCTTAAATGCTTGTTTTTGAAACATTGTGAATGTGGGAAAATGCACTGTGATTTGTTATCATATTTACTTTAAAAGATTTTGTTGTATTTGGTATTAATGAACAGAAGAAAAGCATAAAAAGCGTGAAAGTATGAGTATGATATGGGATATATAAGCTTCTAAAAATTTGCTTGTGTGGTAAGAGAGATACCATTCTGTTCGTCACGTGCACGTTGACCTAAAGCCTTCTCTTGGCTGCCCGCTTATGGCACATAAGCTCTGAAAAATGGACTCATTCTGTTTATGATGTAAACTTCGGTTTTGCTATTCTGTTTTATGGGATTTTATCAAGCCATTATGTTTGTGCATTGCATCTTAAATTGTTGAACACAAAGCATAATTCAGTGTTATGGTTTGATTATTAAATGATTTTGTGATCTAAATTGTGTGATCTGTTAAGACTAATACGAAATGAATATATAAAATTATATATATATATATATGTCTATATGCTTGATTATGTGTGTAGTTCGTTATCGCTTGCTATAAGCGTATTAGCCACTTAGTTTCCTAGCTCACCCCATTATCTCTCCACTCTTCAGGCGCTGAAATAGAAGATCAACATTGAACCTTTTAAAAACTTCAGCTGACTCCAAAAATTTCTATCTTTTGTAATTAAGTTAGTTCAGAAACTTTTAGTACTCTAGAAGCATATGAAGCATGAGCATTCTTAATTGTTTTGTATTATACTACTGAAATGGTTTTTAATATGTAATTTGAAGTTATGTACAATCTCTACTTTAGTTAGAGAAATGACAGTGAGAATTGCATAAATTCTCTTTTATATATGTTCATAATTTCTTCTTTATCAAGTATCAATGGTGTTGGGATTAAAATCGTTAGATATTCGAAGGCCTTTGGATAGATTTTCTGAAGAAATTGATTGAGTTGGGAGTTTTGTATGTATGGTTTTAATTGTTAGATTCGGGTCTTTTGTTATAGTTGGTAGTTATATATATTGACAGTAGAGAGAAAAGAAGAAAAAGGGAATAAAATATGTTCTGAAACTTCAATGAATAAACTATATTGATCTAGGCAGAATTTGATAAATTGTCTGTATGAAAGCTGTAGATTTTTCTCTTAGCTTTCCAACGACATAAAGTTTGTAATTTTTGGACTTCGAAGTAGAAAGTTATGAGGTTTAGAAGTTGGAGTGTTCTAAGGGTTGCACGATCGTCCACATGCACGACCGTGACAACCCCAATTTTTCATGAAAGTCACGATCATGCATAAGCACGATCACAACAAACCGCAACTGTTTATGGATTGTTGCGATCATACATATGCACGATCACAACTCCCTGTTGTTTTTAGCTGTCACAATCGCGACATTTTGAATGCACAGCCGTGACATTTTTATATGCATGCCCATTCATTTTTCATTGTTTCTTAATGTATTTACTTAATGTTTGACTCCCTAACCTCGACTTCTCCTTATGTTATTTTATTTTTATTATTATTTGTTTATTTTTTTAAAAAGTCCCACTATGAATTCTTTTTATCTTTATTTTATTTTAGTTATATATCTTATTTTAAAAGTCTCCTAATATTGGCGTCTTGTCACTGCGAAATAAGAAACAAGACCCAAGGCCAACACATAACTTACTTTCTGGGTCTTCTATTCTCAATTTTGTCCTTTTGAGGAAGAAAAGGACATTCTAGTCTAGTATGTCTAAGATTCTTGCAATGATAACATATAATTTGATTATTATGTGTATTACTACTGTTGCTGCTGCCTTTTGACAGGAACCTACTGTTTCCAGTTTTCTTATTTCCTTCTCTTTTCTTTATCATATTTTCTTACCATAAAGTTGAATACATCGTCTCCATCTATCTGCAATTCATTTTCACTTTCATCACCATTTGATGGTGTTGTATCGTCAACAACTTCAGAGACATTACTCTTCTATAGGAGGATCCTTTGTCTCGTCGAAACTCTATCTCATAGATCATCAAATTTCCTCTTAACCAATCAAGTGAAATAGTGTTTAGATCCTTTATAGTCTCTAGAGTTGTTACTTTAGTCTCCATTCTTTTGTTAGTGACCTTAGGATCTTTATTATGAGCTCATCATTGGGATATATATTTCCTAAGTTCTTTAACATTGTGATAGTATTATTGAATTGTCCAAAGAATTTATCTATGGTTTCTCCCTGTTTTATGCTAATAGTTTTATATTGATGCACTTAAAGACTTTTCCTATGCTTCTTTACCTCATTTATTCCTTCAAAAGTGACTTGAAGCTTGTCCCACATTTTCTTTGTTTTAGAACAATAGGATATCTTTTCATATTCTTCTGGAGAGAGTGCATAAATTAGATGATGTCTTACTTTAGCATTCAGTTTTGCATTTCTTCTATCAATATTGGTCCATAATTTAACGTAATCAGTAGTAGGAACTATATCTCCCATTTTGATAGCTTACTAGACTTCAATGTCCACATATTAGAGGTAAATTGTCATCCTTTCCTTCCAATATGAATAGTTGTTTACATTAAAATAAGGAGGCTTTGTAACATATTGTCCTTCAAGACTTCTTAAGTTGTTTGCCATGATCTATCATGTTCTGTAAAATGCAATAAATGTAAAACCTCGCTCTGATACCAAATGATAAAACAAACACACGCAAAAGGGGGCTGAATTGTGTGTGACTTGAAAATTTTTTGAAGGTTACTGTCAATTTGCGCAAATAATAGGAGCCTGTAAAAAATTTAAAAAGAAATGATCCTGTTAAAAACTTGTAACAAAATGAGCTTGTTAAATTCTAAAGAGAAAGAAGCCTATCAAACTTTAAATCGAAAGGAGTCATATGCAAACTGAAAATAAAAGTGACTAAAATGTGAAAACTTAAAAGTTAAGGAAAGAGAAAGAACAACACAATCAATTTATACTGGTTCGGCTTATAACGAAGCCTACGTCTAGTCCTCAAGTGTCCAACTTGAGTGTTTCACTAATAAATCTCCAAGTAGTAATTTAACAAGCCTCTTTAAACTTATAAGTACATATTTTTCAAGGTTCTTCAACCTTCCACACTAGTAGCACTTATCAAGCCTCTACAAGCTCTTAATTGATGAAAGTAAGGTTTGCTCAATATGAGCTTCATAGATATCGATATCTCTCTCAATAGAGTGTTTTCACTTTCTAAAGCTTAGAAGTAATAACATATAACTTTTCGAGAATAAGAATTGATGCTACCGATGCGCTTCTAAAGTTTGTTACATAATTGAATGCGATAGCTCTCCCTTAAATAAAGATTCCCATCAACTAGGTTGCTTCAAATTGATCATTAAATAATTAACTTAAACAACTTTGATTCTGTCACAACATCTTTCTCATTATCTTTGATAAAATCTTCAAGTATCTGGTTATTTGAATAATCCTTTGACTGTGTCTTTGAAGTTGACTTTCGAATTGGTTTAATAGCAAGATCCTTTGTATGATAGAAGCTTATCCATTCCATATATTGTCAAACTATTTGTTACTTTCAAAAATGAACTTGTTAGACTTATTCACCTAAAAATAAGAAAATGTTCTTTTATTTAAACAAACAATCTCTTGAATATTGTTATATTTCAGAGAGAAAAATAATTTAATAAATTTGAATTTTGAAATCTTAACAAAAATATTATTGATTGTTATCATCAAAATCATTAACTTAAAAGCCTTGAGCTAACAAATGATATAACTCATAATTTCTCCTATCTAAGGACTTCATAGCAAAATGGGATTATTGAGAGAAAGAACAGAAGCTTTGTTGATATGGTCAGGAACATGTTATATGAAAGTGGTCAACCTCATGGCTATTGGGCAGAAGTTATATCTACTACCTATTGCATTATGAACAATTGTCCTATAAGGCCTATTCTAAAAAAGACTCCTTATGAGTTGTGGAAAGGAAGAAAACCTAATGTTGCCTACTTTTGGGCTTATGGCTACAAGTGTTTTGTGTTGAATAATGGTAAAGACAACCTTGGAAAATTTGATGCAAGGTCTAACGAAGCCATCTTTCTAGAATACAACACTGCTAACTAAGTATTTAGAGTCTAAAATAAAAAGAAACAAGAGGATATAATAGTTAATACATGTTGTATTCGATGAAACATTGTCATCAACAATAGCTACTAATTCGGATAATGAAGAGCGTCATTTAGTCCCTCAAGATACACCACAAACTCAAACTACACTACTAATGCCTTTAGATTCGCAAGATCAAAAAGGTCCTTCTGAAGAAAAGACAAAAAGATGCTCCTTTTGTGAATACAAATCAATAAGCATCTATGCAGCAAAAGGCACCAGATGCTCAAAGCAGAAGTTTCAAGACACCAAGAGAATAGAGAGGTCTTGATACACTTCAGTATATTCTAGGAGATCCTTCAAAAAGTCTAACAACTAGAGCATGCTTCAAAAACAATTATATTGCTTCTATTTTATAACTAGTATACTAGAACTCTAATGTATATTGGAACTAAGCTTGATAAGGATGAAGCAGGCAAGGCTACTAATGAGACAAAATATAGAGGAATGATTGGTTTACTTCTGTATCTTACAAGTTCAAAATTAGATATTATGCTTAGTGTGTGTCTTTGTGCATGTTTTTAGTCAAATCCTAAAGAGAGCCACCTTCAAGCAGTTAAGAGGATCTTTCATTATCTTCTTGGAACCATGGACTTTGGACTATGGTATCCAAAAACATATTCATATGACATGGATGGCAACTATGATGCAAATTATGCAGGTGATAAGTTGACAAAAAAAACACAAGTAGCCACTGTCAATTCCTTGGCAGATGTTTAGTTTCTTGGTCCTACAAGAAGCAAAATTGCACAACACTTTCAATAATTGGAGCAGAATATATAGCAGCTGCTAGTTGTTGTGCTTAGATTTTATAGATGAAACATAAACTCTAGGATTTTTCTCTAAACTTTAGTCATATTCCTATATTATGTGACAAAACAAGTGTAATTAATTTATCTAAAAATCATGTGCATCACTCTAAGACTAAGCATATAGAAGTTAAACATCAATTTCTTAGAGATCATGTCTTAGAAGGAACTATTGAATTATTGCATGTTAATAATGAAAACCAAGTAGCTGACATTTTTACTAAGCCACTTTCAAAAGATAGAATTTGTTTATGAAAAAAAGAGCTTGGTATATGCATATTATTAAATGTCTAACTCTGCTCAATGATTTTATCTTCAGAAAAATATGTTACTTCTTTTTGTAAATATTAACAGGCTCCTCCTAATGTATTAAATAGAAGGCTCCTATTATTTCAAACAGGAAGAGTAACTTTGTATAGAAGTTGCAATTACTAAACAATGTAGTTTCTGGTAACTTATGCAATTTTTTCATCATTTTATAAAATTCTCTCTCAAAAGCCCGTTGGCATACCTAGCAATGGTTCCATTACATCGACTCATCTTTGATGTCAATTGAATTACTCACTTCAGTTGGACTCTTTCTCTTTGATCAAATCCTAAAAGCCTTTAGAAATTTATGGTGACTTTTACTACAATGGCACGAACTAAGACTAAAGCCCAAAGGAATCTAAAACCCACTTTGAGCCACGGTGAAATATTACGTCATGAGCAAAGATCGAAATCCTCCATTCTTGAACCCTCAATGACACCCACATCAAAAACCCAAACGAAACCCATTGCTTCTTCCTCTATCAAAAAATCACTATTTTTAAGGAAACACGCACAGAGACTGATGGAACCTTTGCACAAGTATGAATGAAAAAGGAAGAATGTGCCATCGCAGTCACCGAAAAACATAAATTTTGATTCATCTGGTGAAGCCCTATTCCATGAATTTAAGGCCAAATAGAGGAATGACCCTCGAAATCAATCTTATAAAGAGAACCCTGAATCTGACAAACCAAATCCTAATTTGCCCGAAGATAAACAGGAGTCTCCTAGTGAAGAGGAGTCTACTAGTAGGGGGGAGTCTCCAATTTCATCGGAGAGCATGGGTATTCTTTTTCAATATCCAATTACAAGACCCTCTTCTCCACCACCATTTACACTCTCACCTTCATCATTTCCATCTCACGAGCCTACTACTCCAATTTCTTCACCAAGATAGTCAACAATTTCTAAAATTGGTTTAACTATCCCCAATTTGCCTGAGGTATAGGGGATTATTTCTATAAATGATGATGACACTAAAGAAGAACTTGTTCACCTCTTCAGAAGACCATGAACAAGAACTAGTACATCCAAGGCACATGGTGAGAAAAAGACTTTGGATGAAAAGGAAAAGGACTCTAAAAAAGATGATGAACCAATGCAAGAAGAATCTTCTCAAAAAAGAAGAAGAGAGGAAGTAAGAAAAGGAAAAGCTCCTATCGTTGAGGAACCTACAGAGGATCTTATAACTCAAGAGCACCCTATCTTTGATGAAACCCCAGAAGCTCCTCTTGAAAATTTTAAACGTAAGGACCCTTCTATACCAGAGAAAGGAGAGTCATCAGAAACTAACTTTTAAATCAATGGAAGTTGAGGCTAGATACAAAATGTACTACAGAAAAAGAAAGGTGGTTGCTGGTCACATTCTACCTCCTTTCATGTTCGATGATATTGATATCAACATCTTTCCCTACTTTTTTACAATAGGTTGGCATAATTTTCGTACTTTAAATGAAACTGTATTTGATGAGCTGGTTAGATCATTTTACACTCACATGAGAAAAGAAGTTATTGATGGAAAACTAGTAATTATCTCATGGGTTCGTGAGTGAGAAATTTTGATAATTGAAGAAATATTAGGCAATTTGCTAGATATAGCCCTTGTTGGAAGAAATGATTTTCACTGCTACAAATGGGACATTGCTGACTAAGACATGGTAGAATTCGTTCAATTCATCTGTTTATACACTGAAGAAGCACAAGATGGAAGACGCTGGTGTAGGTAGTTAGATTTGCTGCAAATATGCCTTGTATCTTTCTCTTCCCATCTATTTTCCTAAGAAGCCATAAGAACACCACTGGATGTTTACCTTATGGGATGCTTCTGACAAAAATTCTTGCAAATTATGGTATTCCTTTTGACAATTTAGATTGTTATAAACCTGTACAGTACCATTCCTCCATTCCTTTCCAATTTGGGTATAAGATGAAAGAGCACGTATGGGTTGACAAAAAAACTAAACGAGTTGCATATGTCATAGGACCTTCTCTAGAGAGACAGAATCCCATTACCTCCTAAGATGCCAACACTCTTGTACTCCAATAATAGATGCGGGATATCAGGTCCATTAAGTACCAGTTGAAAGTCTAGATGACCACAATGCAAGAACAAGTCACTAAAATGGAGAACATGCTCTATACCCTCTTCACCACTCTCAAGGATCAAAGATCCATTCCTTGAAAAACATACCATTTTTAAGTTATCAGTCGATGACCTAAATATTTCTGTTTATGGTTTATGTTTACATGGATATTTTGATTTGCATGGTTTAGTTTCTTCCTCTTCCTTTTTTATAATGACAAATTGGAGAGTAAATAGATAGATATAATTTGAAACATGCTTTGGAACATGCTGATAATATCAATATATATATATATATATATATATATATATATCTTGAATGTTTTAATGATATTCATAATGAACATGCTGATACGTTGATATATGTTGAATGTTTTCAATGATATTTATAATAAACATGCTAATATAAGCTAATAAATGCTTGATATTTATAGTTGAAATTATATTGAATGTTTTCAATGATAATATATGATGAACATGTTGATATAGTATGATAGATGCTTGATATTCATAGTTGAATATGCTTAACTCTATGCTTGCATCTAATTCCCTTTCATTTCGATAAATGATAGGCTTTTACTACTTAGCGGTAGTAAGAAGCTCCTTCTAATCACGATTGTTATTAAGGACTTATATAACGATTATAAGTATTTTTAGAAATCGTTCACAATTATTTGAGTCTTTTGAAAATATATTTGTTATTTCTTGTCATCACCAAAAAGGGGGAGATTATCAGCTCAAGGCTCCTAATTTAGTGATTTTGATGATAACAATCAATAATATTTTTTCAAATTTAAATTTATTTAACTGAATTATCACATTTATCCTAAAGATAACAATATAAAAATGGTTATATAACTTAGTTATTTGTTTAAATGAGAAGGTAAGCATCTAACAGTTCCTATTTTACAGGAGCCAACTTAATAAACTCATTCAAACAGTCAAAAAAGATCCCACAAGATCTAGAATGGATAGTCCCCATCATTTCTGTACAGACGAATTCGGCAGTTGGCTCTGAGACACAATCATAAACTTATCCAAATGTTTATAAGATACTGTCATAGATGATATGGAAGGTATTTTAACATATTCAAAATTGATTCAGTTAGTTATTTCATGATAAAATTGAAGCAATAGCTAGTATATATAACGAAAATTTCAAAAGGACTGTTGAAGAGAACTACTATTTAGGGAAGAGCTGTTACATCTAATCAAAACCATATTTAAAATATATCAGTAGCGACTATACCCAGACTTGAAAGTCATATCTTTATCTACCCTTTGTGCTTTAGAAAGTCAAAACACTCTATTGAGAGAGATCATCCTTTATAACTTATATTGAGCAAATCCTACTTTCAATTATTGAGAGCTTGTAGAGGCTAACCAAATACTACTAGTGTGGAAGGTTGAAGAACCTTGTAAAAGACGTACTTGTGAGCTTGGAGAGGCTCTTTAAATCACTACTTGGAGATTTTAGTGAAATACTCAAATGGGATACTTGAAGACTGGATGTAGGCTTGGTTATAAGCCAAACCAGTGTAAATTGGTTGTGTCTTCCTTTCTTTTTCCTTAGTTATAAATTTCTGCACTATAGCGACTATTGTTCTCAAATCACAAGAGGCTCCTTTCATTTTAAATTTTAACAGCCGCTTGTCTTTTGTACAGATTGATAGTAAATTGAAAAATTTTTGAAGTTACGAACAATTCACTCCCTTCTTATATATGTTTACTTTATCAATTCAGTCTCCAGACCAACTATCAACAAACTGTTATATCCCATTTTGAAATTAAATGATATATGGGCAGACCAGCAACATGTTATAGGTATAGGTTCTCGGTGTAAGTTATGAGTCGTGTATTTTAGTCTATGTGAAAGAATAATTATCCATTAATTTCACGTGAAAGCCTATATGTCATAATAAAAAATGATTATATTAGCCAAATCAGCAAAGTATTAACATAACTAATATTTTGAACTGAATTGTAATAGGCTGATCACTTAACTGAAAATTTTACGAACTTCAATAGTTAATTGAAAAAGTCTCAAAAGGTTTGACACTTTAAAATTAGTTATCCCTTAAAATAACTATAATAAATTATTAATTGAAGTCAGATTTAATTTATTCACATATGATATTTATATCATATATGTTTTACTGTTATCTTTTAACAAAATTTAAGAAGAAAATTTCTTTAAAAAATTTAAAAGGATTTTTAAATAATTTTAAAAACTAAAATTTTTAAAATAATTTTTCTAAAAATATTTAACAGTTCTTTTAAGAATTTTAGAAATTAAAATTTTTAAATTATTTATGATAATTTCCATTTTTATTTTTTATTTTAACACATTTTTTATCAAAAAGTTGGTTTTAAACAAACCAATTTAATCAAAACCACTTATCTGAGCATCGTTCTGTACCAATTGGTACCTACCAATACCTGAAATATTGAAATATAGAAAATTTTAAAAGTGGTGGACCAAATTGTAAAAAACAAATTAAACTATAAACATACTAACCTTTATGAATGAACCTCTCATTTTTGCTCTCCTTTAGTCCACCTTTCACCATTGTCATCAACCCCTCACTTTCTCCAACATTTAGATCCAGACAGAGTGCTCTCCTTCATCATTCACTCACCACCTGCCACTCTTCTCTACCATCAACAATAGGTCCTTCAGTCTTCACTTACGCTATCATGCATTGCCACCAACCACTACATGCTGCTCTCTACTTCCTTAACCTTATAGCCTTGCATGTTGCGGACACCGCTAATCTGCTAGACACCAACACCTTCATGTTGGGAGAGATATACATAACTCTCTAAAAGATCAACCAAATATTAACGATAAGAAAGAACTTTCTTTGTTGCAGCAACAGAAAAATATGAGAAGAAACTAAAAAATGAAGTAAACACCAAGATTTAACTTGAAAACCTCTCCAGTATAAAGGGAATAAACCATGGAAAAATTGACAAATAAATTTACTAAATGCAATAAGGGAATAAACCATGGAAATTATCATAAAATAATTTTTCTAAAAATATTTAACAGTTCTTTTAAGAATTTTAGAAATTAAAATTTTTAAATTATTTATGATA
>JAOTAY010000007.1:2226088-2252873 GCA_025629805.1 Erythroxylum baracoense | reverse complement strand
ACGGGCCAACCATGGTCCGCTCTGGCCGCGGGCCGGTCCGGGGCTCTACAAAACGGCGTCGTTTTGTCCAAAACGACGCCGTTTTGTATTTTTTATATTAAAAAAAATATAGACGGGCCGGGCCTCAGGCCGGGCAATCCCGACCCACGCGGGCCACGGGCCGGCCCGCGGCCCGCCACTTTTTAGGCTGGGCTGGGCCGGGCTGAGAGCGGCCCGGCCCATTGCCATCCCTAGCTAAAAGGATAAGTTTTTTGAAGTCTAACGATGCATCGACCTTGTTAGAAATGTTGATACTCTTTTTTAGATATTTGATGAAGTGGTGAGTAGAGTTGGGCTAGAAAACATTGTTCAATTCATTACTGAAAATGATTATGCTTACAAAGAAGTTGGGAAAATAATGAAAAGCAAGTATAATTCTTTTTATTAGACTCCTTATGTTGCATATTGCTTTAACCTGATGTTAGAAAATATATGAGACGCTAGATATTTTCTTATCATTAATGAAACTATACAAAAAGCAAAAAAAAGTAATCATGTTCATCTGTAAAAGTGCATGGGTCCTAAAGTTGATGAGAAATGATTTTACCAATGGTAGGAATTTGTAATGTTGTGTTATTACAAGATTTGTGAATAATTTCTTATCGTTTCAATTTTTTGTTCTGATGAAGAAGAAGTTGAGACAAATATTTACAATTGATAAATGGTTCGCGTCTTAATATGTCAGGTATAATGCTAAAGTGATCCGAGTTTGTGAGCTTTTGGTAAGAGTACTTCACTTAACTGATAGTAATGAGAAAACAATAATGGGTTACTTTTATGATACCATAAAAAGGGTGAAAAAAGTAGTCAAGATCAATATGAAAAATAAGTCTTCTTTGTACACATCTTATCTTTCAGTCATCAATGAGATATAGAAAAGACAACTTTACTCTTTATTGATTGCAGCAAGGAAATTTTTGAATCCTAATGTCAATTTCAGACTAAGGTTTATAAAGAAAATTGAAATTAATAGGAGAATTCTATTAACTATTACAACAATTGTTGCCCATGAAATGATACAAAATCTCCTAAGCTCACTAATGGAGGTTTATAAAGATGCTTCTAGTGATTTTGGGATACTTATTACAATTCGTTAAAGAGACAAGCTTAATCCAAATGCGCGTGTTTATTTATATTATATTACTTTTGTTACATATTGGAAATTAATCATCTCTTTATTTTGTTTATAATGTTACGTTCGTTGTCTTACAGTTGCTTGGTAGGATCGATTCGAAAATAGTGTTCTACAATTGTAAAGGTTTCCAATTCAAATTTTGTGCTAATGTGTGAGTGCAATAGGGTGTGAAAGAAATTAGAGCACATTTTAATTCATCTATTCTAAGAAAAGGAATATATTAGATCATAAAATATTGAATGACTTGATATTTGTTTGAAACAATTTAAAGTTTCGAGAAATATATGTTATTATCATTATTAAGTTGAATATAATTTCTTAGTAATTTAGTTTTGTTTGTTTATTAAGACATTTAATAAAACAAATTGTTCTGTAGATCCAGTTTTTATTGACCATATCAATCTTTTGACGGATTAAGTTTCCAAAGAATCGACTTTCATATGTGAGAGTGACTTGAAAGATAAATTTGGATAAAAAAGTAGTAACATGTCATTTGGTACGATGAATTTGAATGATGGTGATGATAAGGCTCCTCTTAACGATAAAGATTTTGTACCAAATGACAATTGAGATCAACCCAATTTGAGCAGGTATTCGAATAAATGAAGTTTCAAGTTTTAATTTCACTTATATTTAATACATATGTTAAATTTTATATACGTAATATTTTTATTTCAAGTTCACTTCTAGTTGGTTGTTTCCTCAGCACCAACTCTTGTTATAATACTTATAGAGTTATGAAACTTTATTATTTATTATTTAATGTTTTGATGTAATTGTTATTTATTATATGATAAAATTGTAATATTTTAAGTACTTTGTATTATCTTTAGTTTTATATTTGTATGATGATTAAATAATTTATTTTTATATTAATTATAGTTGTTATTTATATGTGAAATATGTGAAAAGTAATATTAATATAAATAAATAAAAATTTTATTGTTATAAAAGTTGATGTAAAATTATAAATTATATAGAATAATATATTTAGAGACTATTTTGTAATTTTAAAAATTTTATGGTTTATTTTATAATTTTAAAAAATGATCTAAAATAGTATGCAATATTGATTGACATGGACACAGAATTGAACCAGAAATGTATCGGTACCAGTAAAATATTTATAACATTGACCCGAAATCCTCCCCCAATTTGAAAATTTTGCGCCAATCTCTAAACCCTAAAACCCAAACATACAACTCATTTCGGACCACACTCGATTTCTCCTCACTTTGCAACCATGTATGGAGGTGGTAAGTGAACAAACCTCTCTCTACGACGCTTCTTGTTCATATTGAATTCCTAGACAAATGAAATCTTTGTTTACGTGTCAACAACAGACGAGGTATCAGCAATAGTAATTGACCTGGGTTATCACAGTTGCAAGGCTGGTTATGCCGGCGAGGATGCCCCCAAAGCCGTCTTCCCTTCAGTCAGTATTTCTTTCTCCGTCTCTCCATTCATATTGTTATTTTTTTTGTACGTTGTAGTATAAAATTTTGAGCTTTCACATTCATATTGTGATTTCTTTAATATCCAAAGGTTGTTGGGTCAATTGATCAAATGGAACTTGACGATTCTACCAATAATGAGAAGAAAGACGCCAAGAATGATTCTGGCAAGCATAAGCCAAACCTTAAATTATATGTGGGATCACAGTCCTTAGGATTTCGCCGTGACCATATGGAGGTCTGTATTTTCTAAAATTTTTGCATTTTGTCGGGTACTTACTTTTGTAGGCAACGGGACAGGTTTTCTTGATGTTGTTTGTTTTGCTGTTTCATCAGGTACAGTCCCCTTTAAAGGATGGAGTCGTTGTTGATTGGGATATTGTGGATAGTATATGGGACCATGCTCTCAGGTAACTCTGGATTTGGTATTTAGTGTATGTCCTATTTCTTCTTTTTTATTATTATGTGCTTGTTGGTGATCAAACTTTTTCTTCATGCCTATTAGGACATGTCTACTAGTTGATCCTAAGGAACACCCGATGCTACTTGCAGAACCTCCATCCAACACTCAGCAACAGAGAGAAAGGTAAACTGTTACCTCATGCAATATGTCAATAGATCCTTTATACACTATTAACTCCAGTATTTATAGCATCTTCTTATTCATTGATTCTATGATAGATATGTGAAGGAAGGACTAGGTAGTATTATCATCGTGCTTTGATATTTTCTGATAATGGTTTTTTAATTGCTTGTATGACAGGACAGCAGAGATTATGTTTGAAAAGTACAATGTTCCTGCATTATTTTTGGCCAAAAATGCTGTACCTCCCTAATCCATTCTGTCTCTATGTCCGACTTGTACTGTACTCATTTTTTAAGTGATGGTAGATTATTTTTGTTCGGTGATATCCTAATACTTCTTGTTAACAATTTGTTGATGAAATATTTGAAAATCCCAGGTTCTCACATCTTTTGCTTCTGGGCGTGCTACGTCACTAGTTGTTGATAGGTACATTGTTCAAAAATATTAATTACAGAATCTATCGCCTTTCTTAGCTCACTTGGCATGTAAAGTTTTATGGTGAGACTTCGTTTGGTAAATTGAAGTAGGCCTTAGGTGTGATAGGATTCCTAGTTATTGCAAAAGTTCGTATACTGACTTGTTGCTGCCATGCCAGCAGTTATCCAATGACAAGGGGGGACCTTTATTCTGAAAGATCTGGGTTGCAAGTTTGTTATTGTTTTCATTAGTAATTTTACTGAAAAATCCGGGTTGCAAGTTTGATATTGTTTTCATTAGGTTTTCATATTTTTTCTTTCATTCATTTCATAAGAATAGCTGAGTTCATGTTTCAATGTGGAGCAATCTTTCCAAAATCTTGGTTTACCTTCACATGTTATGATTGTGGCTATAGGCTGAAACATAGCCTAAAAGTAAAGTTAATTATAGCATTGACATGGTGATGTATACATGAAAATAATATAGCCATCTTTTCATCCATGTTTGTGTCTTAGGAAGTCAAAGGCTTGAAATTGCAGCTGCTATACTTTATGATACATCAGCTTGGATTGATGAATTTGTACTTTAGCTTTGTGCTGATCTTGTAGATAGATGTCTAAAGATTTATGGTTCTGAAGATTTCTTTGGATATTTTCTTTTACACAACAAAGAAGTGTAAAGTGCCCTTTATTTATTACACTCCTACGTAATCATCTTCTCTAAAGTTTAATCCCGTATTATCTTGTTTTGCTTTAAGTAGTGATGGTTTGTAACATTATTACCAGTGGTGGAGGATCAACAACAATTGTCCCAGTACACGATGGTTACGTCCTTCAGAAGGTACCTGGCTTCGTCATTATCAAGTGGAATATGTAAATTGCCAAGTTTGTATACATTGAATAAGCCAGCGCAAACTTTTCTCCCTTTTATTTTTCTGTAGGCAGTGGGCACTTCTCCTATTGGGGGAGAATTTCTTACTGATTGCCTGATCAAAAGTTTAGAGGGTAAAGGAATCACGGTGAGTTACCATTGATAAACATTCACTTTTAAAGGCGAGTTAATTTGAATTATCTTACATGCTGTATTTTTTTTGGATGATGATCTTTTGCTTCTCATTTAGATAAAGCCCAGGTATTCTTTTAAGAGAAAGGAAATACGTCCTGGAGAGTTTCAGGTGTGATTGAAATATAACTCAAATTGTATTTACCTATGTGTCTCTTTCTCAAATCTCCTATGTTCAGCTATGCAACATAGAATTTCATATGTGCTAAGTCTGTTTCTACTGTTATTCCCTTCCACTTACATAAGGATTTGTTTGTGCTTGTAGCACACTAGTCGAAGTTAAATTGACGATGTTTGCATGTGATGAAGAAAGGGTGCAGACTTTAGTTTTCAACAGAATGTTGATTATATGATTTGAAGGGATTGCTTGATGACTAGATCTGAGAATTTGTTTCCTTAATTCCAGAAGAGTATCCATGCAAAAATAAAACTAGAATTCGAACAGATGCTTTTGATCATTGTTAACCTGGCTCATTGGGAGGTTTTGTATTGCTTCTACCCGTTGATGTTCCACAATACCTTTTCCTCTCATATTATCAGTTGAATTACTTGCTACAAGCTCACCAACCTTGCAACCATCATACAGTTGGCTAACATTTTGAAATATTGAACTGAGTGGAAAGGATTGATAGTGAGCAAGTAGAACGGGGACTGGAGAACAGGAGAGGGAAAGCCATAATTCAAATTATCATCACCTACAACATATTGATTTCTTATATCTCCCTCTAAGTTAGCTTGCAATAAAAGAGGAAGAGGCTTCATGCAATAATTATTCTACCTGATAATACCCAGTATCAAAAATATAATTCTTGAAAACCTTTTGTGGCTACATTAGATCAATATCCTAATTAATGCAATATTGATTAACATGCCACTGATAGTTGTCATAGTTCTCTGTGTTGATTGGTGGTCCCAGTTTCGGGAGATTCTTGTTTCCATGAAATGATCATTACTGTTATTAAGTGGGCATATCTAGAAGAACAGATAGAATTTGCAAACTATCAGCCAGAAGTTCAAGATCATTTAGTCAGTTCTCTTCTTATCTGTACTAGCTATTGCATCTATTAGGATTTAGAGATATGTTATGTCCTTGTCTTTGCAAATTTCAACTTATTTCTGAAAAAATGTGCATTCTTTTATGCAACCTGGCAATTAGATTATGGTTTTTACGATTGTATATTGTAATACTAATCTTACATTCTTTTATTTTGTTAAATCGTCATAATCGTTCTGTGAGCAGGGTCATTGTTGTTCAAATGTTCGTTCATGTGGAAATATGTAGTTATTGAGATTGTACAATACACCTTGCTTTGACATTTCCTATTCCCAGAACCTCACCATATCACATCTTGGTTTTTAACTTATTTTCTTGACTTTGACTAGTAATAGCATTTTCATTTTTAGACAGATTCTCGTTTTTATTGTAAAGTAGTTCTGTTAGTGATGTGAAGTTCTGGATATTTTATATCCCCTGTACAACTGCTCGAGACAATTTCTCATTCATTTTGTTGAACCTCACAGATAGTGGATCTTGATTTTCCAAATACAACAGAAAGCTACAAGCTCTATTCACAGGTCTGTTATGAAATGCTTAATGTTCCTCCTTGTGGAGATGAAAGAACATTCTTATCAGTTGATTTCTTATTCCCTAATATATCTGTTTTGCAATCTTTGCACCTCAGAGGCTTATTGCAAGTGACATCAAGGAATGCGTTTGTCGAGCACCTGATACACCATATGATGGTATACCACCTTTCATGCATCTTACTGGCCAATATTTATGCACTTTCATAATGAAATTGCAGAGTTGATCTCTTCTTTGATTTGTCTACATAGATACATGTCTTGATCATAGATCATGGAAGTTTTACTACCATTTTAATTATTAGGACAAAGCTTATTTGTTTTCCTTTTAGTCCATAAGTTTGTTTTTCGCCTCAAAAGAAATAAAGCAAATGATTCTAATCCTCCTATATATTGGTTTCTTAGACAATGATTTTTGTTAGTCCTGCTGCATATTTTGTTTATTTACAGTTCCTTTATATTTTTAGGATAAATAATAGATAATATTTATGAATGGAGTTACTAATGAAAAGAAATTCATTGACAGAGTTAAGATGAAGGCCTTCAGCAGTTGGAGGACTTCAGTGGAATAAAAAAAAGTTATTTTAGTATTGCAAGAAACTGAAATTGCAGTCAGTTCAATTGGATGCTACAATGCTAAAAATAGTGCTGCTGTTGATTAATCCAAGTATTTTCTGCAATTCTGTTCATCGTTTCTCTGGATGGTTGAAAGATACGTGAAATAAAATCATGAAGATCTGTAGTTTAATGTCATCTTAAAGAGCTGCATTTTAATCTTTGTATGTAATTTATTTTTCTCTTTCAATCCACGTTCCTTCTGTGCTTCTGCAGCATTTCCTAGGTTGTGGAAGCCGGAGATTTAAATTAATTTTGTATTGCATGTTTTTGTGTATCATTATTCAAACTAAAATTTCCTATTTAACAGACTTTTAAATGGCCCTTGCTTCTTGAAATGTTATGGTGGGGGAAGGTTGATGTTTAATGTTGTTAAAATAATTTAATGGTCTATAATTATGAGAAATAGGTGTAAAACCTTGTAAACCTAATGACAAGTTTGTGTGAGTAGTACATGGTTTGTTGAGCTTTTGAGAGTTTATTTAACCTATTTTGTGAAACATGAGAGAATGAAATGATAACTTTTAGGCCTATTCCTAGATGGTACATGACTCATATTCCAAGCTATTAGGTCAATTGTTTCACCTTTTGGTTTAAAATGCTGTAAGCATGATGGCTTGGCTTTCTTTGTGATCTGAATTTCAGAAGATTTGAGTGCATTAGAGGGAAATGGACTGTGCCCTTAGCAAATTGTGATGAATCTTCCGCTTTGTTGAATGTGACAATCTTGTACTGTTGCTCCATTAAGTTGATTTTGCTGCTGCACATGAAACTTTAACATGTTTCTTGATCCTTCGAGATTTCATATGTATTGATGTATATGCTCTTATTTAATATCTTTCTCTTTCTCTCTATATCAAAACTACAAAAACACAGAAGTGGCATATTCAAATATTCCAATGACTCCTTATGAGCTTCCTGATGGACAGTAAGCTTCTTACAGTACCATGCACCTCAATTTGATGTTTTATCATCTTTCCTATTGCACTCCTGGTTGGCTGAAAGTTTTTTTCATGCGTATCTCAATGCTAATCAGGATTATTGAAATTGGCGCTGATAGATTCAAGATTCCAGATATCTTGTTCAACCCATCTCTGGTTCAGGTTTGTAACATACAGCTTTTAATATGTGAACCTAGATATGTTAGAAATTTGCGATCGTGTAATACAAAACTGTTTGACTGACTGATTGCTGATAGGCTTTTCTATTAATGCCCAGTCATAATTGGACTCTAACAAGTACATTTAAGTATCCATTTTGTGATGGGAAATATTTGGATTTATTATGCGTGAATATGAAAGGTTGTAGGGTTAAAATTCTAAATTGTGATATCATATGTAGTTATAAAGAACCTTTGAACATCATTCAGTCTGAATCATTAGTTTCTGATATCTCATGTATACTGAGCACAAATTACATCAATTCTAGATATTGTACTTTTTTTAACCTAGCTTTGATGTTTGTTTGAAATGCCTAATAGTTGTACTGTTTGACTGATCTATTAATTGTGAGCGGTCATATTTTTTTTATTCTTTCACCCATTCAATGGGGAAGTTTTGCAGCTTCTTTTTAATTCTTTTATTTCTCTGAATTTAAATATTAGACAATTCCTGGTATGGAGAATTATGCGGAGATTACATCTAATGTTCGTGGTTTACCACAAATGGTAAATTCATGGATTGACTTACATTTCTCTATTTGAAATAAGCTTACTTAGGTTTTTATAACTACAGCTTCCCTTTATTATCTGTTGGTTCCTGCAGGTTCTGGAAAGCATTAATAAGTGTGATGTGGACATTAGGAGAGAACTTTTTAGTAGTATACTGGTAAAGTCACTATAGCTCTCTGCATCATTTTTCTACATCATTTTTATTTTTCTTTTTTCCCCCCTGAAATCACACATGGTCTTGCAATTCCTTTCCCTTTCTATCAAAGAACCTTTTAGCTGATGATTTGTGATTGTCTCGATTGATTCTTTCAGACTGAAATAAGTTGTATTTTGAGCTCATAGGTAGGAATTCCTCAAATTTCTAGTTGTATGAAGTAGCAAATAACATTTATCTATGTACATTTTGTTAATAGATACCTTCCAGCCAATGATGGAAACATGACTTGCCTTTGAAAATATCAAGTCAGTATGTTGAAAGATAATTCTATAATTGGTTAAGCAATCTGCAAAGAGAGGAGGTATAAAAGCACATTGCCATTGACAGGTGTGGGAGAGTGCTTAGGATGTATGGATCTTGCTTTAGTTGTTTCAAGCGGTCAGATATTCTTTTTGTGTGGACATTGTGGGTTGTGACATGCTTACTGTTAGCAAATTTATGAATATTGAATTTCTGGGTTTTACTTCTTTAATGAATTTGTCCTTTTTCTTTCATCTTTGGATCCAGCTTTCTGGTGGCACAGCATCAATGCAACAGTTGAAGGAACGGCTAGAGAAAGATTTGCTTGAGGTCCCATTTTTCCTTCCTGCTTCTCTCTAGGGCTATATTGTTTTTATCAACATGGTTTAATGTTACATATGCTGGTTTTGATGTTTGCATCTATAACAATTCCACATACTAAATGGTTGGCGCTATTCATGGCTTTTTTCTTTCAATCTTTATTTTTGTTACTTCATTAGCTCCTGAAGAAAGCTTGCACAGCAAGTCTGCTCTGTACCTATAATTGGAGTGAAGAATTTCAACCTTTTTTCTAATGTTGAATGCTACTAGTTAGCTGCAAGAAAGAGCCAAAAATAAACAAGATGGCAACTATAAGGAAAAATATGCTTACTAATCCTTCTTACATTCATATAAATCCGAACATATGTATGGTTAGTGCAGGTGTCCATGCAATTATATTATAACTATCTCTACTTTTCCCTTGCCTTAAGCACTGATTTAACTATTATGCAGGAATCACCTCAAGCTGCTAGAGTTAAAGTGCTGGCCAGTGGAAATGCAACTGAAAGGAGATTTAGGTTTGTTTTCCTTCTCTCTCCATGTTACTGATTTTAGAAACTACAGTTGACAGGATTTGTCTGCAAGATTTTCGGTTTTCATGTTACCAGCTTGTTAACTTTTTCAGATTTTTTTTTTCATCTGGTGGTACAATGCTATAGTTGTCAGACAGAATGCTGGCTAATATTGTAGAATATATGGAGGATGGCCTTGCTCTAGACAAATTTTGGTGATCCAGTACATGAATTTTTATGGCGTGGCCATTTCCTACATGCTTTAGATATGCTTATGTTGTTTATTGCTTTATTTTTTTCCCATTCCTAAATGTGTTAGCCACTGTAGCTTTATTTGGCAAACTGGTAATATGAACCGAAACACTGTTTTGCAGCAGCATGTTTGAGTGCTATGTACCTTTTTTCATATGCTGCCTATATTTTATTGGCTTTAATATTGTTTCTCATTCTCGTATACAATGTCTATTATGGGGTTGTGAAACAGTGTTTGGATAGGAGGGAGCATACTGGCGTCGCTTGGTTCCTTTCAGCAGATGTGGTTCTCCAAATCTGAGTAAGTTGTTTCGGAAATATCATAGTGCGAGTAACAAGTTACGAGTAAAAGAATGCGTTTTGTTATCCCAGCTTCCTTAAATTAAATGACAGATCTTTTGAATGAATATGTTCAAAATTTTGGTCTGACACATTACCCTTTTTGCAGGTATGATGAGCATGGAGCTTCTTATGTACAAAGAAAATGCCCTTGATGCACCATTTGTATTATATCAACCTCAATTCCAATCATGGTCCTTACGGACTGAATCATCTATATAATATACAAAAAGGAACTTGAGATATTTGATATCTTTCTGAAAAGAAGTGAGATCTCAATTCCATAACAGTTTCATTAGTTGGATAAGTTAATGGTGAAGATATCAAATATTGCTTAACATTGCCTCTTGTTAGATTCCTTGTAATTTGCCCCCGACACTTGTTACATACATCACAACTGATATATATAACTTAACTTGCATGCTTGTACGGTTCTAACTAACTTAACTGACCTACAGCTTCAGCTATGAAGTTGATGGTTATAATTGCATTGACAATTGCCTCGAAGATAATCCCTTGGAAAAAAGAGCGTGTTGTGAACGTGTAGGCATTTCTTTTTCAATTATTCTTGGGCAATTCGTTCCTTTCAACTACCATGGTTGAGACTTTACTTTTGGTGTTACCTATCATTTCATTTACACACAAGTTTGAGCGTTAAAATAAACTATTAAGGCATTCCCAATGGTATTCTTTTACTTGCACTTGCAGTTGCTATTTGTTTCGCCGTCTCTTAAAAGCCTTTCAGCCGTCGTATCCAAATCAAAAGCAGTTGCAGTAATGAACCGAATAAAATGCCATGAACTTAGATTAGCTAAGTGTAGGCATCATGATGTTAGAAGCTGCACGTGTTTGGACAACCAGTTTTCAACTATATTCACTGTCTCACAACTTAACTGTGAGTTCAGGTCAATAATAAAAAGAAACCATCATACGGTGAATATGTACAAGTTAAATGCCTTCTTAAATGACAACTACTAACGATTATTGCTAATCCCCTCAAATATGTTATTGACCATTTTAATTCATGACGAAGATAAAAGCACTTCTCTCAAGTTCTAATAACAGGACCCTTGTAAGCTCCTCTCTGAATCACAAAGTTGTCAGGAGGCTGATACTCTTCTAACCAATTCACATCTGAGATCGTTACTCCTTCCAACTCAAGCTCGCCTTCATTTAGATACAAACAGTTGAGAGGCATTAAAATTACTGATATTAGTATAAACCCCAAGCATCACCATCTAAAGATGATATGAACATTACTATACTCGAGCATGGTCATGAAATATTACCAGGTAGATCCTTCTTTGAGGTTGGGGACCTCCTAAAATAAGTGCAATGTCGACCATGCTCTGAAGAGTAGGGTGGAGATAGGATGTCAAATAGTGCACAAGGTGTTATGGCCTGGAAACAGTGAATGTTGCCTCCCCTGTTTGGATAAAGAACAGTGGTTCCACTAGGAGATATCATCTCTTCATCTCTAACAAGCTTGGCAGGTCTTGCTGCAAACAACAAAACAAGTGCTTAATAGGGCCATACAAAAAGCAAATGTGAACTTACGGGCAAGAACAACCAAATAAGCTACAACTAAGCTTCAAAACCATTCTTTCTCAGCCATTTTGAAATTAGGATGGGTATGATAAAGGAGACAACCAAGTTTTCAAATGAGCTTTAGCTATGAAAATTGTACTCTGATACTCATTTGTTTTCTCACCCAGAAAATTACTCCCAACATTTCCTGCACTCAGAATTAAACATACAAGAACTTGATTATAGTCCTGCAGATTCTGCCACTCTGCACTACACTTCCAGTTAAGTTTCTATACTACTGAAATTTAAGGCACCACCATTGGTAAAAATATGTCCTGCAATTGTGATTTTGCAGAAGTTAGAATCCTTGGCAGGCGACAATATACAGAAAAAAGGACCATCTAGAGACATCTGGGTCATTAAATATTTCTTCCCAAGATAAAGGTTTAACAACACAATTCCCAAGCATCCCCTAGAGTTCACTGTAACAAGAAATTGATGCTTAAGATGCTACTATTGCCGCTAAACACAGGCTATTCTAAACAAGTTGGTAACAGAACAGTAGACCAGTAGATATTTACCAATCAATCTACTGGAATTTCAACCTAACTGAATTAGCAGATCAAGGAGGAGGAACTTTTATAACATAGACAAGCCCCACCCACACTATTAAGTCCCTCAAGTCTTTAGCACCTCCCTTTTGGAACCAGGGAACACAAAAGCATTCATAGTAACTCATATATATCATGTTAACAAAGATAGAAAAAGCCATGATGAAATCACGGGGACCAGTTCTCCAAATACTCATGCTATCATGAAAATGAGGTTACTGACTAGAATCATCTTGTTTTCCTAATTTTCTAATTTGAAGGGCTGTGGAAGAAGTAATGTAATAGTTTTCCAATCTGTCCAAACATAAATGTTGACTTGCTTCAATGTCGTCCTTTTGATTTCCCTCTGTACAAATTCTTGGTGACAAATCTGAAGCAGTATCAATATTAATTGGATTGGCGTGCTTTTCTTGTATCAAAAAAATGAACATCACAATTAAATAATCAGCACCAATGAAAACTGAAATGAAATTGAAAGATCATCATTGACATAAATCAGATGCAGTGGCATAGTTTTGCAATTTGTTCACACTTCAATAGCGTTCAGCATAAAGATGAAACCTTCAAATGTATCAATTGGCTCTGGCAATTCAATCCAATCATACGCCTTCACATGCATTGAGCCATAAACTAGTTTGCTCAGAACAGTCATTCCAGGATGATTATGAAGAGGTATGACAGAGGAAGGTGGCATGCAAAAAATTCCTATCTGCACAACAATGGCAAGATAGATTCAGGTTAATCAAACAGACCAATCCCTAAAAATTTATCAACTTTCAAAAGAAACTTCATGGAGAAAAATGGCCATAACGTCACACCTATTTTCTGTTACTCAAAAGTTCATGCTTGAAAATTTTCCGTGTACAAGAATTTACTCTGCCAGTTATCATGAATTTGGTCCACAAAATTACAGATTTATAATTTCAAAAGTTGGCGATGTTTATAACATATTTCCAAGATATTTTCAGAAAATAGCAGCACAAAAACATTCAGTTATTCTATGAAATTATTGCTTAATTATTAGAATATACCCTAAGGGTAGAATTTTCAAAAGAAGCTAGTATTATTTGTTAAGCATTACTTTGATGGAATACTACAATTTCCTATTTCTTGAAGCGTTTTGACTAAATAGAAAAACATGTGAATTGACTGGAAATAGTGCTTACAGAGAAGCTTTCACACTCATGAAGATGGAGGTATTTGATTGGTGGTAAAGTCTGACGTCTTCCATTACGCTCAAGCATTGAATCTGACCAATTGCGTACCCGTTGTGCCTCCTGTTCGAGACCAACATCAGAGGGTTTGATTTTCTCTGAAAGAGAATTTTAAGCAGGGGTAAAAATTAGATATGCCACAATCACAAAAAAGAAGTTAAAAGGGTTTAATACTTTCGATTGGAAAGAGAACCAATTGCTCAGCAGCATCTAACAGATAGTGAAGGAGAAAAATAACTTCAAAAATATTGCTGAGTTACTGATCAGCAAGAAATACAGGATAAGCAACAGTAACCTAAAATTTGGAGGCATGTTAAAGAGAAAAGAAACCTAAACACATAAATATTGCAAGGACGGTACAGTCTTTGCCTAATCTCTATCAGAAGTACATTAAAATGTTGACATATAGACATTGGCCTAAGCTTTGAACAGCCAACCCGAGTAAAATATTCGAAATTACCCTGTGTATTGCATATATGGCCCACTAGGCCCTGTATAACTTATATGATAATCTCTAGTAAATGCCTATCTTGGATAAGGAAGTGTTTGATCTCATAAAGGGCATGATGACCTTCCAATATTGTAGTGCTTCATTATCTAGGAGAATTAGAAGAGCGATAATTTTAGTTCTTCTAGATTAACCCTTAAATGTAAACTGATTGTTTAGATTCAAAACTTTCAAACACAACCACTAAACACACTAGAAACAGCATTCTGTGTGTCCATGAGAAAAATTTTAAGCTAATTCTGGATATATTATTACAACAAGGCCTCAGAATTCTAGGGTTCTGTTTACCTCCACATTATCTCTATTGATAGTCTCATGGAAATCTATTGTGAAAAATATAAGCCAAACACATTTTATAGTGATCAGTAATGTCTCCTTCATGTGAAGGAATGCCTACATACACACACGTGCAAGAAAATAGCCACAAGTGGGTACCATATACAGGAACAAGTAGAAAAGGAGAATAATAGGAGACGTGTATATCCATAAAAGTCCATATATGCATGAAAGTGAGCAAGTGAATGTGTGAGAGAGAGAGCAACGCTAATACCTGTAGAGCAAATGATATAGAGTAGTTCCAACAGCTAGAAATTTCATGAAAATTCTGTTTCCTTAATTTAAAACTAAACATTACTAAAAAGTGTACCACAACAAGATTCAAGATTACATTTTTCCTTTCAACAACATTAAATTGGAAAAAAATTCAAAGGAGGTTTCTGTTACAATTAGCTTTAATAATTTCCTAACTGACATATCACAACTTTTTTGCATTCTAAATGCCAACAGCCGCAATATACTGATTGTTATGAAATGGCTACAGTATAGTATATACCTTATAGCAACATTGATGAAGGTTAAACCTTACGCATTCTACATAAAACCCATTAGTAGAAATGTTTGTGGAATAAATGCTAGAAGCCATGTTCTTGGCTTCTAAGGAAGCCGTGCTACTCCACAATGAGGACAGTGACAGCTAACAAGATACTCACAATATAACAATGCAACAAGCTTCACTCATTGTATAATCAACAAAGGCTGGACTGCACATCATCAAAGTTTGTGCATAGAGATAGATGCCAAGTTATTAGACTTGATGTCAAACTCTTTTCCATGTCCACCACCTAGGCTAAGCTGATCCAATCTTCCCACAAGATCATGTATTTGTCTAAAGCTGCAATAACTTAAAATAGAATCTTTCATTAAACAAACCACCGAACTAAGAATCAGGAATCTTACTCACACAAGTGCCTTTATGCAAATGAAGCCCTCTGAAAAGTAAGACATTAATACAGAGCCTTTTATTTTCTAGCCTGCCCCCTACCTATGAAACCTTAAAAATAATCACCATAGTTGTAGGCTTGTAGACACAGAACCAAATTTGCAAAATTTCCTTGGTTCGTTATGCAGTTGAACGACATAGTGGACCAGTAATTATTGTGCTCTACGTATTAAAAGTCAAATCTAAGTGAAAAGAGAAAAAAGGGTTTCTGCTGGGAATACAATGTATTAAGGTAGAAAGGGTCAATAAAAATCAACCATACTCGGTAAACAACAGTAAGGAAAATGATGGGGAAGCAAAAGAAAAATACCTAACATATTTCGAACTCTCTCGAGCGCTTCTTCGGAGACAGGCCCATTGGGCGAGAAGGAAGCTTTGCAAGTATTATAAAGTCTCTGTATATAATAAGGCATGGTAGGAATGTAGATATAAACCACTAGAAGGGAGAAGAGACAAACACCCAGGTAGCAAATTTGTGTTTTTACGGAGAAAGAATGAATCTTTATAAAGTAGAGAGAAGACACAAAAAGATGGGACTCGCTAAAAACTATAACTTGTTCAGGGAATTGAAACTTTGATAATAGATCTTCATGGCACTACTCCTGCAACCTCATATCTGTCTCTTTCTCTCTCTCTCTCACTCTCTCTCTGTCTTTTAAACCTGTTCAACAAATTAAAACAATTAGTAAGAGATGAAGGTATGATAAACTCGCCGGAGATGGACAGCGGAGAGAACTTAAGTGGTTGCGTTGGAGAATTTGGCCACTGGGAGAGCGATAGAGTGAGACAAGGAAAAGAGCAGAGGCAGAGAACAAAGAACTTGGACATGTTATAATTAATTCACTATTTTAAATAATGAAATGTAAGGAACGAAACGCTGCGTATCACGTTTCTGCTTCATACATAAATAAACTCGGTTGCCACATTTTCTAGGGTTTAAGCATTTGTCTCTCTCAGAATCTCAGGGTCCCTAAAACCTCCGAAACCTACGACCATGGCGAGCACCAAAGTCCAGAGGATTATGACCCAACCCATTGTCAGTTCCTCTTTCTTTCTTTCTTTTTTTCTCTTTTCATTGCTTTTCTCTTAAACCGTGATCTTTGACTTTTTCTGTCTAACTAATTTCTTCCTGTGTTTCTTGTTTGCCTGCTTTCCCGACAAATTCTGCTGCTCCAGAACCTGATATTCAGGTTTCTTCAAAGTGTAAATCCCTGATTTTAGAGTTTTTCTTCTCTCGTTTGCTTCTTAAATCTCGTTATTTGAGAGAGGTAGCTGATTTTTGAGGCTTTCTTTGTGGTGTTGCAGAAAGCTCGCATTCAGATATGGCTTTTTGAGCAGAAGGATTTGAGGATTGAAGGCCGTATCATTGTAAGATTTTGCTTTCATTTTTAAGGGTTTTCTTTACCACAGTTTGGAATGTTATCTAACTTGGAAACTTGCTGTTTTACGAGTATTAATGAACAAGATATTCATTAGGCCCTTTAGGGTTATAATTATTTTAAATTTTATGTTAGAAGATGTTGATGGATGGGTTCTTATCTGTTGTGGGTGTATAATTGCTTCCGTTGTTTGCTAAATGCTATTTGATTACTTTTTCTTTCTTGTGATTTATATTGGGGAACCATGTCTTTGGTACAAAGACCAATCGGATGCAATAAATGGAACCTTCCTCTGAGGTTACCTAGTATTGTCATCCGTGAATTTATTAGATTGTGGTTAGATTTGAGAATGCCAGTGGCTTGGGTGGTTTATATTCACAGGTATGCCAACTTGATTTTGTATATAATTTCAGTTCGATAGAGGACTTTTAACTGCTTAAATTTTACCTGTCCTTAGATGGCTTACACGTCCTGAACATTCCACACTCTCCTCTTAGAAAATGATGCTTGAGGGAGTTCCTTGATACTTTAAATTAATTGCGTTGATTTTGCTTTTTAATGTTTCATTGGAGCATTAGTCATTATGTTTCGTCTTCAATAAATTCCATAATTTCTGTTCACTGCTATTTTTGGATAAACGACTCATCTGATTGATCTAAAAGACAAACTTCACAGACCTGAGCTTGATTGCAATACGTAAGGCAATACAAGTATAACTATTAGCTAGATATCAGAAACTAAGTCATTAGACTGATTATAGAAATTTTTTAGGTGCTAATTATTATATTCTCAGAATCTAATAGAATTCTGTCTTTTGTATATAACTTTCTAAGCATCATACCTAGCTATATTTTAGACAAAATTATGTTCAGAAATCAGAACGTATCACCATATGAGTTTCTACCAGTCAACTTTTTGGCTTATCTTTCTGGTTGACCTCTCAATTAATTTAAAGAGTAAAACCCCTTTTGATCCTTCATCAATTTTTGTTTGATCAATTGATTTTATTGTTAGAAAAATTACACCACGTAGAGTAATCTGGATTATGGATGGCAATTTTGGTTCAACCTGACTTGAAGTTAACTAGCCAGGCCTATTGAACTGGCTTTGGTCTGGGATGGGGAGGAATGGGCTGGCCCCGACAAATGGTTGGAAAATTTGTTGTTTGTTCAATGGCTTAATAATTAGTTAACCAAAATGACATTGTTTGTCCTCTAAAAGGCATAGTTTTCCCACCAAAGTTCTTTCTCCTTATTGTTGCATATTATGTGTTAATTATGATTTAATTTTGGGTGGTAGCTCCAAGACTATATTGTGGGGAGATTCCAATTTCAAATACCTCCTTCCTGCCTTGGCATGGTAAATTTAGACCAAGAGACAATGGAACCCATAGCAGAACTTTTAGGACCTTTCCGGAAGGAAGAATTACATTACGCTCAATTATTAAGAGTACCTTCTGGGGCAGAATTGATATGGTTGACCAACAATATTTGATACTAGAAGTATTGAAAATTATCAATTGCGAGGATAACAGGAGGAGAGACAGAGGACTAGATAGCCAACAAAAAAATGGTCTTTCAAAGTCAAGAATGTAACTCTGTGAAATCTTATAAACTATGTAGACCCTTACTGTTTCGGGGCACATGGTAAATTTTCTTTACGTACGTTGGAATGAAGAGCACAGCATAAATGTTGGCATTATTCTATGACTTCCTCTTCCATTCAAAATGAGGCAGTTGTATTAGCATGTTATGCTTTACAAACAACATTCATTTTCCATCTTAATTGTGGTCTTCGGTCTTTAGTTTAAAGAGGGACGTGAAATATTTAGAATGTCTCTCACCCAATCTTTTTGAAGCCCCTCAGATGATGCAACTTTTTAGTCTGGTTAATGCAACTTCCAGCCATCCAGATATAACTTCTTAGTTACAAACATAGCATCATAACTGAAAAGATTCATTTGTATGACTGGCTTTTTAAACATTTTACAAGTTTTCTTTTAATTTAAAGGCCCCATATCACAGTTGAGATTGTCAGTAACCCTCCTTATGAATTAGCTTACTTGGTAATTAGTTTGAATGTAAAGTACAAAGTGGGAATATGTGTAGTTATGATTCATATAGTTCATAACTAATAAACAACTCTCTCTTTTTGTGGGTGGTGTAAGATGTGGATGGTCTAGGGAAATTTTTTATGTTTAGGAGGACTTTGGGTTATTCAAGGGTGAACTCTTTACCTGCAACCTTCGTTTTGGATGGGGTTATCCTAATTGGATCAGTTTTTTTTTTATTTTAGATTTTGTTTCCTTTTTTAATAGTCATGTCCATGTTACCTTTCTCTACTGAACAATTTTGATGCTCATAATTCCATTGATAGGGCTTCGACGAGTACATGAATTTGGTTCTTGATGATGCTGAGGAAGTTAGTGTGAAGAAGAAGACGAGAAAGTCGTTGGGTAATTAACTTTTATTTTCCTCGTCCTTTTGTATGTCATACTATTTAATTCTGTCACTTTTGTTTTTAATTTCAGGAAGAATTCTTCTGAAAGGGGACAACATAACTCTGATGATGAGCACGTAAGTTGAATTGACATTCATCCTTATCCATCTCATCAAATGCTTCTCTCTCAAGGGTTTTAACAGGTTTACTTCTCATATATTTTGCAGGGGAAAGTGATGTTAATGGTTTGGAAACATTCTTCATCAACTTATTTATGTTGTAACTTTCTATTTTTCATGTGTAAAAACTCAGTTTAGGCGTAATGATGGTGCAATATGAGTGCTCTTTTTCTTGTTATCGTGATAACACATTCAACGTTCAATCATAATAATCATGAAACTTTGTTTTAATTTAACCCAAAACTACAACATTCAACGATCCGACAAAAGTGATTCAAACACAGAGCCTTTTTATTCATTTCCTTGCCAATATTCCTAAACGTCACCAACCACTCGTTTAGATCAACTTTCAGGAACAGGTAGGTCTTGCTCATCAGGAGGGGCCGAGACCCATTCGCCATCTTCATTTTTTACCATTCCTTTGTTCTTTTCAATCCACCATGACTCTGGCACCAACAACTCCTCTTTCAAGAATGCGCAAGACTTGTTCACCAACGCCAAGCTCCTCTTCACCTTCAGCGCAAACTCTCCTTCCTCACCATTCCATCCTGCAACCACATGCAACATGGCCTGCAAGTTATGCCAGTCACTCGGGTTCTTCGAATCCTTCAAGCTCGGCGACTTCCTAGTATCAATAACAAACTCCGTTCCTGTGTGCACATACCCCATCAACCGTCCAGGATAGTGTGGAATAACGTCAATCTTGTTCACGATATGCAAGACGTTAAGATTTGGATGCTTTTTAAGCCTCTCGTCAAAAGCTTTATTCCCAACTTGTGGCGAACCGAACACAAAAGCTGAGACGGGTATATCAATACCATTTTCAACGATATCAAAGGCAGCGATTATAGCTAAAGCAGCACCAAGACTATGCCCTGTAAAGATTATGCTTAACTTTTCACCCTGATATTTTTCCAACAACTCTTTGACTCTGTTCATGAGCTGATTCCTCATACTTACTTTGGTAAAAGGCGACCTCGGATCTTCTGAAACATACATAGTGAGCCAACCTCGCATCAACTTAGGTGACTCTTCATCGTCATCCTCGCTGTCACTACTATCACTGCTAGTGTTACCCTTATCGTACCTAATCTTCCTCAACAATGGTGAAGCAGAATCGCTTTTAACACCGAGGATGTCAACCCATTCGTAGTTTCTAGTGGTTCCACGGAAAGGTATGTAAACTTCTCGACGGCCAAGGACTTTGCTGTACTCATCAGATGTGACGGCGATGTAGCCGATCCAGTTGGACTCGCGGTCCCATGATTCTCGGGACTGGGAGTGGAGAAGGAAAGCTTCGGGGACACTGACACGAGCCGTGCCGTAGAGGAAAGATAAAACTTGGTAGTTTTCAGCGTTTTCGAGCATAACATTCTTGAAGAACCTGGACTTGCCGTAGCGGCTTGTGCCACAGTACTTGGAGTTTGGGTCGTTGTTGAAGGAGTCGTAAGTGGCCTGACAGAAGTCGCCGCACCGGAGGATGAGTCGCCGGAGGTTGAGCTCTAAAGGGTCAAGAAGATTTTCCCAGTTGTTACAACCTAGGAGTTCAGCCCACGTTGGTTGTTGCTCTGCATCAGACAGAGTGTCCGTTGTTTCCATGGGAATGATGTTGGTCGAGCAGGGAGTGGTTAGAAAAGGGGATAGGTCGAGAGGAAAATTTGGTACCACTCGGTAGTTTGCTAAGCAACAACTGGAGTCACGATAACATTGCATGTAAACATTTTATAGCAAAGCTATCAAGTGGATTCACTTTTTAAATATAAAAGTGGAGTCACCTGTGTCTCAGTTACCCTGCTCCTATATCAATATTTCTTACTAGATAAAGATAGATAGGTCTAATAGGTAAATAAGTAAACTTATGTTTACAAAATTAATTTCATATCTAAAACACCTTCCAATTATATTGTAAGCGTTAGTAAAAAATGAGAATACCTTGTATTAGTACAAATCATACTTACATAGATTTGACTAACAAGGTCCAAGGATTGAATTAGAAAGTTTAGTAGTTGAACGACTGAGATAGGAAACAACATTAACTTGAAGGACCAAAAGCATGTTTTTCTTTTAAATCTAAAAGATTTATAACCTGGAATAGTAAATTTATTGATATCTTATTCTTTACATTTAGTAGGCTCAAGATTAATAGAGTGTCAACATATGAAATTAGTCACAATATCTAGCACACACTTTAGGCCACATACCAAAGTTCTAATAAAATTAAGAAGAATAAGGTTAGCATGTTATCTAATTAATATAACTTATGCCATGATACAAGTTAAGTCGGTATCTACTTTATAAATGCTTTATGAATAGTTTAAAAAATTTCAGATTGACCTATACTAATACGGAAATGGAGAAAAAGATTTTTAAATCATTATGAAATATAAGACGAAAAGTTGTTCTAGACAAAAATATAATTTCCTTCAAAACCTTTAAGTAATAAAGTGAAGATAAGGATGTGATTATCATTAATAAGATAGATGATAAATTTTCACTTATCGCAAAGAAATTTAAAAAGTAATTAAAGAAGAAGAGACTTTATGGTGAAGGTATGAGTGCATCAAAATAAAATTTTAACGTCAATTATTATGAGTATAAGAATGTATGAAATCTTAAGTTCCAATATCCAACACTCAGTAAGAAAAAAGAAAAAGTGAAAATAAGGTCTTCAAAAGAAGAATACTTTAAAGGCCATTTAAGATGATATAAGTAAGTTGAAAGGAGTGGTCTTTAAATAACAAGCGGAAAAATTCCTTTTAAAACATTAATGTTTATAGTAAAATATAAGTCAAATATAATATTTGGGAGTGTTAAAAAATAACCCCAATATTTTGAAACCCTCACATATTTAATTTTAAGTTAACGGAAACCTTAATCCCTTAGAGTTCTATTAGTTTTTTTTTACTAACATCGACTTTTATATTTGTATTTATAGCAGGACCTATATGGAACCTAAATAGCAATAGTGAGTGTTATCAGCACTAATTATAAATCTCTAATTCTCAAGTTGATCCTTCGATTCTCTCTTCCTTTTCTCTTATTCTTCTTCAAATCTTTGTTAACCAAGTATGTTAAAAGTTTTATGCATGGTGTTTGTCTTGGTACTAGTTTAAATGGAATGTTGGAAAAATGAGGAGGAAGAAATCATTGCCACTCTATGTATTGATCTCATTGGTGTTAATAGCCATATATAAGGACTAAAGCTAGTTTTGGGCTAGGAGTAGGAGGTTTTGATAGAAGCATTGGAGATAGTTCTGGTGATAATGGTGGTGGAAGCATTGAGGGTGATGTTAATGGCGTAGGAAAGTGATGGTGGAAGCATTGAACCATGAGAGATGTCAATAGGCCGGGTTGAGCTCGGAGCCTGACCCTGGGCTATGGTGGCCTGTGACTCGACAGGCCGGGATGGGTCGGCCTGACCAATTCAGATGAAACTTAACGTTTGAGGTAGTGTGGGCAAGACAGTTAATATTGGCTTGGCTATAATACGTAAAATAAAGGATGAACAAGGCCATAGAAATTGGAAACCAAAACTATTTGAAATTCCATTAAGGCTCTCTTTCAGGCTCCTAATCATATCAAACTTCTATCTTAGTCCTAAATCTCCTCCATTCAACCTAAAATACTATATCAATATCATTAACACTTGATTCATCATCCTCTCTATTAGTTTATATTAGTATTGTTATATTATAACTATGATGCCTCCCATCACTAGGAGTTCAGAGTTGTCATCTCCCTTTCAATTTAACAATTTGATGGGATTGCTTATCTAACATGTTGTTGTTCCTCATCATACATCATGGTCATCCTTTAAATTTTTATCATATAGCATATATAAAGTATGTGCTACCCATCTCTTCTTTTAGTATTAACATATCTTTATATATATGAAAGCTACAAGAAAAATTAGTAAAGAAAATTTCCTTACTCCTAAACATGTGCACTCCTAAAAGATATACAACCAGACTTATTTTACCCTTTAATTGGTTTTTCTTATTACTAATCTCACATTCTTTTGCCTTTTACCATTATTTGCTTCATTTATAAGTTCTTCAAGGAAGTAACCAAACTCACATAAATATTTTGACCTTGTAAGTTCAAAACCTAAATAATTATTGGTCTAGGTAAAATAATTCATCACTTAATGATAAGTGCTAAACAGACTATATTCTTAGCATGTTTTGAGATAATTTTACTTGTTTTTAGATTTTTTTTGTAATTCGATACTTAATGTGAATTATATATTTTTAGGCCTTTTTTTAGCTTTTTAATAAAAAATAATGAATTTAGGTAGATTTAAGTTAAGCTAGAGCATACTACAATCTCTCTACTAGGTAGAGGTAACGTTGTATACTATTGGACCTCCCCAAATTTCGTATTTCAGCGAGATTCTCATTGGGTGTTATTGTTGTTGTTGTAGAGAAAATTTGGTATAATTATAAAAAAGAGTCATAGGTCAAACATATACCTGTGTTTACCAATCTACGCTATCGGTTCATTTTTTTTTGATAATTTGTCACATAAACAAACATAGCCTAAACATAGACTTATGCTCATGGCCTTTAAAACTGTATTCTTAAAATAAACCCTCAGATACATGATTTAGGATTAATCATTTATTTTTTAAGTCAACATGGTGTAACACAAACTAGTATTGGTCCCTTATTAGTGGTAATTTTTACAAACATTCTAAGATTTTATGCTTAAAGAAGAGAGAGAGGATAAAACATTAAGAGAGTAGTCATAATGAGCGAAACTAGAGTGTCATGGGAAAAGAAAGGAGCAATTTTAACCTATTTGCCAATACTTTAAAAATGACCTTATATAGGAAGTTTCAGCAAGTTATTGGCCTAAACTCTCCAAAATTGGAATTGATGTTTTAGGAGCCAAAAATATAGAGGTCTTATTGATTTCTTTGAGTAACACCCCATTTTCAAAAGCATCCAACGTTGCTTCTATCACCATTTTGCCAATTTAGGGCCAGGCATTTTGATAAGAGAAATCACCAGCCCATCTAGCCCTGGGGCTTTTTGTCCATTCATTTTGAACGCCATTTCCTTATTATCAATCACTTCCACCGATTCTTCTCTAAATCTTTATTACAAAAAATTCACTTTAAAAATGACTTGAGCTTTTAGACAATAGAGTTTGAGGAAGATTTGAAACCTAGGGTTGGTTGGAAAATTTGACAGCCTCTTCCATAAGATCCTCAGGTTAAGTGATCAAACCCCCACTAGTTGTTATAATATAATAGATTCTATTGAAGTTCCTTTTGGAAAGTATATTGTTAAAGAAAAATTTTGAACAAATTTCCCCTTCTTTTAGCTAATTCACTATTGCCTTTTGTCTTAAGAGAGAGTAGTGATCATTAATCGCTAGCAAGTAAACTTTTAGTTTTTCTTTCTCCTCCAAGTTCAAATATTTATTAGTAGCATTTTTTTACAACCTGTACTGGATGTGTTAGAGCTTCTTATTAGTAACTATAATATTCATTCTAATGTTTGAGGCTCTTGCTGCACAAAGCTTCTTCAGCTCATGTGTAATAGCCCTTAAATTTTGCACACAAATGTGTTATTTAATTCCCCTTACATTTGTTTTCATCCCTTTAAGTGATGCTCCTTGGAAGCCACTATTAGAAGCCAAAAAGTTATGTTCCTGTTCACCTTCTTCAACATCTCACTAATCTTTATTAGAGAGTGATCTGAAATTAGAGGATTCATGGAAGTAGCTTTACTCTTAGGGAAGTCAGTTAGCCATTCTTAGTTAACTAAAACTCTGTCTAGCTTTTTTCTCAAGAACCTTTAGCTGCCTTGCTTGTTGCTCTAGGAAAACTTAATTCCCTCAATTCTTAGGTTTACCAATCCCATTTCCTCCATATAATTCTTGAAATCTTCAGTGAAATTTCTCAAACTGTAATGGCCTTCAGCTTTAGTTCTATACAGGATAGCATTGAAATCATCATATATTACCTAAGGCCTAAAGGTTTGCATATGCCTTCTTTAAACTCTCCCACAATATTTTCCTTTGGAAGTTATGGTTTGTGCTATATAAAAAGGAGGCATAGACTTGTACTTTATCCTCTATAAAATATAGTCAACTATGTACACATAGTTCTTCCATCTTCACTAAGTCAGATTTATATCCTATAATTATTCACCCATTCTCTCTCTTCCTTCCATTGGTGGCTCTTTGCTTTTCTTTCTCACAAGAACAATGACCAAAGCATCAACACATGGTACAAAACACACCTCTGCTGCCATCTACTCTGAAAAATCCTCTCAGTTACTTCCTCTTTCTCAGCTTCGTTGACCTGCAATTGGTGGGTTTTCTTTTTCTCAAAATCTGTTTTCATTTCCTCATTCTGGATCCGGGAAAGTATGTAGATGCCTTTCCTTAAATAGGGTTCGCCACAGTTTCCTCTCTAAATTTGGCAAATGCCACTTCTCTTACTCACCACCAGTCCTTATTTTTCCTTTTTATAGCAACCCTTTTCTTCTCTTTATCTGCTGGTTTATTCTCTGGGTTACAAGTAAGTGAAAGCTTGGAAAGTTCGAAGCTTTCTCCTTTTTTCTTGCTTATCAGAGTAGGAAGCAAGATTCTGGTCACCACACGTAACAATGGTGTAGCAACGACTGTGTGTTCTAGTTCAATATTTCGTTTAGATGTCTTGACTTCTACTGAATGCTGGCAATTATTCTGCAAACATGCTTTTAAGGATGAAAACTGTGATGATTATCCACATCTGGAGGAGATTGGCAAAGAAATTGTGAAAGGATGTGACGGCCTTCCTTTGGCCGTCAAAGTAATGGGAGTTGTCTTGTGTTATAAAAGAAACGTCAAGGAATGGAAGAACATTTTAAGAAGTGGTGTGTGGAAGCTGAAGAACAGCTAGTCATACTTACCGAAGCTGAAGAGAGGTCTCCTTACCGAAGCTGAAGAACAGCTAGTCATAGATCTTCATGCCCGTCTTGGAAACAGGATCTCAGGCTCAGACAACTACTGAAACCCCAGAGCTTTGGAGGAAACTTAAAGTAAGTTGGAGACAGATTTCGTACAAAGTTAACTTGGTTGTGTTATGGGCTAACATGGATTCTGATAATCTTTGAATCGATGGGTGTTTCTCGTTCTTGTGCATTGGTCTGGTGTGGTATGTAGCAAGTTTGATTTCTTTGATTATTCTACTTTTGTAAGAACATGGGTAAGT
>JAOTAY010000007.1:2200750-2216718 GCA_025629805.1 Erythroxylum baracoense | reverse complement strand
ATGCGGGCATGACTGCGTACATCTTACCCTCCTCATACCTTGCTTAGGCGGGAATTTGGGTATGTTTGGTTTGGTTTGGTTTGGTTTGGTTTGGTTTAGAGTTAACAATAAAAATTCAACATGCTTGGGTTTCTTTTTTACGTAAATTAGGACTGGTAGCTGCAAACGTAAATTAGGGCTGAAATTTATAGTATAGTAAATAGTTATCACTTAGGTGCACGGTATTAAAGCAAAAGTGGACTTTGTTCTTTAGGATAAATAGATGTCCGTGCAGTCAGCTTGGGGTTGTGGTGTCAGGAGGTTTATTGTTGATTCAGATACACAGGCGGGCTATTGATCTCGTCTGCTACAATACAAATAGTTAACTACACGATGCCTCTCTTGGAAGATATCCTGAGACTACTTCGTAGAGAATGGCACATCTTGTTTCGACACCTAGGTTTCTCCTTCTTCATTGGAAGATACTGTTTTATCTCCCCTCCTATTGGAGATCTATTACTGTATGATGTACTGGGTATTTCCTACCCCATGCTTTGTAAACCCACTGGTTGAGTGTTTTTAATGAAGTTTTTACTCTGCTTCACCCAATAAAAAAACAAATAAGAAACAGCTATGGCATGTGATGATAGATTTCTAACCACTCTTGTCGTCTTTTAAATAGCTCATGAGCTTGAAAATCTTTGTTGCTAAGAAGACAAATCTTTTCTCCCCAGTCTTTTTTTGTAGACAAAGCCTCTGTGGTGGTATTATGTGAAATTGTAGCTAGTCCCACCCAAACCGTCCTTTGCTTTTCTCTCCTTAGAATCCAATGAACTAAAGGAATCTCGGGGTAGCCACTACAACACTAACCTTTGCTCTAATAATCTGTAAAGCAGTTAACAAGAATTCTGAATGAATTTAGTTTTAGATGCAGCTCCAAAATATTGTATTTTCACAAACTGACTAAAGATTTAGCTACCTGTCACTGATCATGAAGAATAAAATTCATTCACCTTCAGCTGGATTATTTTCTTCTACACTGTACATGAAGACTTTTTTAGTTGTCTCTTGTAGCTAAAGATTGGGTCCATCAGCATGGCCAAGGACTCGTTTGCATTATAATTTTTTTGTCAGAAAGTACCTGTTCAATGACTATGATATTGCTCAATATAATGATTTTTTAGTTGATACTTCTGTATTCCTTGCCTTCCCAAAATTAAGAATGGTGAATGTGGTGCTGCCTATGGCTATGGGTTTTTCTGGGTTAACTAATACTTTCTTTGCTTTTGCAGCTTCTAAATATGCTGGTTATGTGAATTCCTTCCATTTATGCAGCACGGTAAGCTTGTAGACCAGTTTCATGTTTATTCTGGATCAGTTATATTTTTAGGATAGTGGCAATCCATTGTCATATTCTTGTGACCCAGAAGACCTACCTTTTCATGTGGAACTCACCTTTATTCTATCTGCTTTATTATGCATGCTTCAATTAGGGTAGGCAGTTAAATTTAACGGTTTCTGGTAAAACACGATCATCTTCCAAACCAACGGCTGACAACAAGAAATGTCCTTAATTTCTATTCCTCTTGTCTTAGTTACATACAGGATAGTTTTAGAGAGTTTTAATAGGTTATTCCTTGTAAAAGTGATATGATATCTACTTGTTTACTTTTGTTACGTGAAGGTGCTCATTTATTTACCTAAAAACTGGATTTCACGGCTGAGTGTGTAACTTCCTATAAGTAGTTATTTTAGTACATGGATGATATGTTGTTATACTGGGAGCATGTATTCACAGAAAATCAGGTACTACAACCTGTAAGTGTCTTCTTGGATGCATTTTGTTCAAGTAGGCCGCTTGAACAAATAACAAAAGAAGCAGTAGCACTATTTTCATTATACTCTCGAGTAAATACATTGCAATTGCTATTTGCAGATGGGACCAGGATTCCCGGTTTCAATACAGTCCTTGTCTAAAGCCGTAGATCAGTACAACAAAATGCACCTTACATAATGTAGTTTTGCACTTCCAGCATGGCTTCCTCCCTTCTTTCCCATGTGGATGGGATTAGATACTCTTTTCTTTTGGGTTAGATGAATTGTTTTAGACTTTTGGAACAATGAGGTTAAATTTTACCTCTCATCTTGGCTTAGAAAAGCATTTAATCACATTTCAGACTTCCTTTTTTACCAGTGGTGAACTCTTGACTATGATTCTTAAAGCACAAGACTCAAGGATTGGAATTTAATTACTCCTTATTTCTTTTCCTTGCATGATGAAAGATCGAAACTAGCAAAGTTTGCATAAATTTGTAGTTATCTCTCAAAGAAGGAACAGTTTCATGTGCGGAAAAGTTGCTCTTGGGTTCCAACTTTTGTACTGGGCTGTTGCTTTCTAATTAAAAGAAAAAACGTAAAAGATGCGAGCTTTTTTGTGGTCAAATAACTTTCTAATTTTATATTTTTTTAAAAATTCATTCTTTTGTATAACACTTATGACATCAATATTATACATAAACTAATTAAATGTTTCTAATGATTTAATTAAGCTCTTAAATTTAATTTAAATTAATTAAAGTTGATTAAAATTAATAATTTATTATAGTTATTTTAAATTATTGGTTTGAATCAGATTCAATAAGTTCGAGTTGAAAAGATAGTCATGTCATTAACATTTAATTAGTTGGTGTTTGATATTCATATAACAGTTGTTTCATCATTATAAGAATTTTTTTCAAAAATTTTAAAATTAATTTAATCATAAAAGAATTCTCTTACTTTTACTGAAAAAAAAAAGGATTCTAGCAGATTACTAACAAAATGTAGGTTTATAAGGAATTGAACATCAGTAAGTACTCCATTGTAACTTTTGGCAGAAGAAAAACAAATTTCATAAAATTTAGGAGACTGAAATACAAAATCACAAGATTATAATTAAACATTTTATGTAATTTTATGGATAAAAAATAAATTTCAGAAAATTTTAAGGATTGAAATGTAAAAACTTAGGGTCATCATTAAGCACTTCTTTTATAATTTTTTATGAATGAAAAATAAATTCCATAAAATATAAAGGATTGAAATGCAAAAACACATAACCATTATTAAATACTCTATTGTAATTTCTTTATGAAAGAAAAATAAATTTCATAAAATTTAGGAGACTGAAATGTAAAAATACATGTTCATTATTAAGTAGTAAGTACCCCATTGTAATTTTTTATGGAACAAATAAATATTATAAAAATTAAGGGACTAAAATGCAAAAACACATGATCATTATTAAACACTTTATTATAATTTTGTTATGAAAGAAAAAACAAATTTATAAAATTTAGTGAATGGAAACAAGACAGACAGTAACAATAATAAAAATAAATTTGATAAAATTTAGAGGACGGAAATGCAATTACGCAAAACTCACATGGCCACCACTTTGACTAATTTCCGCGCCACGAGACAAGACAAACAATGACAAACCGAACCACACCACAACAGAGATGGAGTAGAGACTAGAGAGAAAGCTGTGAGCTGAAAAAATCAGAGACTCTACTGTTTACCTCTCTTCTTCTCTTAGGGTTATAGTCTTGGATTCAGGGTTCCGCATTGCTCTGGTAATGGACAACGAGAATAGAAGGAAAGAGAGAGCAGTGCTTGTGAGCATACTGGTAGTGGCATCGGTGGCCGTCGCTTCTCTGCTAGCGGCATTTAGTTATTACTGCTACATACGAAACAAGGTCGCCAAACGCATCAATACTCGCAGCAGTGAGTCCACATCCTGCTACTTTTATTTGATAAGAGACTGAAATATATTCAAGAACGAATTTTGACGTTTCTTAAGGCATTCTTTTTGGCTTTTCCTATTAAAGAGATGCAATGTTAGGTTGTTAACACCAATGCTACCTTTTCCTGACGTATGCTTGGGAATGTGTTGGATTTCTGAGAAATTTTAGGCGTTGAAGAAACAAAACTTGAGTTTTATATATGTTTGTAGTGCTTAATGCTAACTTTGCAGTTTTGGCGATTTCTCTGCCAATATGCTAGATGTTTAGTGAAGTAAAATATGCTTCTACTGCTGTTTGTTGTTTGTGTGCTGCATGCAAGTCTCTGGAGTTAAAATAGCATTGCTCTCTAATTTTGAAAATTTCTAAGTGCCAAATATAAGCTTAGCTTTAGTTGATGTTGACTTTTTTGCGTTGCTTTTCGTTTGAAGGGAAGGACGCCAAGAAACAAAGTGACTTGGGAAATTTCCAAGTTGTTGCTGAGAAAGGACTTCAGGTTTTCTCATTCAAGCAACTATATTCAGCATCCGGTGGTTTCAACAAGTCAAATGTGGTTGGGCATGGTGGGTTTGGTTCAGTTTACCGTGGAGTGCTTAATGATGGAAGGAAAGTTGCAATTAAGTTAATGGATCAAGCAGGAAGGCAGGGAGAAGAGGAATTCAAAGTCGAGGTTTGATCTCTTGCTTTATAGTTTGTTTTTTGTTCACTGGTCACATATTTGAGATTGGTATCAAACCCCCCAACTGATTGATGTAGGGTCCTAGTACCCTTCATATATAGATATATATGTCACATATTTGTGATCTGGAAGATTTGCTGCAATTCCATAATTTTAGGAACTTTAGCCTTATATACTAATTATGGAATTGCTATTTTAGAGAGATTTTAATTACTAATTTTAGTTGTTTTAGCTGAGTATATATTCTTATACTGGCCAAATATTTTTGAAAATCTGGTTGTAGTAGCATAATTATTCTTAGTTGAAGGAGCATTTGGGATTGGACTAGTTTCCGTGGATTCTGACATGATTACTTAAAAAGATAGAAAAGAAAGAAAGAGAGAACATAATGATTTAAGAGAGATTAAATAAACAAGACATAAAGTTGTCACAATTGGTTTGCATGTGAAGTGTAGAGGAAAATTGGCCCATCTATTGGGCACAGTTCCATCAAAGAAGACCCTAAATTTGAGGCATGGTATGAACAAAATTTTATGGTGATGTAGTGGTTATGGAATTCGATGCTTCCATAAATAAGTGATAAGTGTATGCTCGATGGTATTACCAAGGAGATTTAGGATACTATTGGATAAATATTTTCCAAAGTCCATGATGTTGCTCAAATATATGAAATCAAAACAAAAATTTTTTAGAAACCAAATAAGGGAAGAGATTTGTCACGGAGTATTCGAGTCTATTGCAAGGTTTGTGGCTAGAAATGGATTATTGCCATTGCATTCAAATGTCCTGTAGTGAAGATGGGACAATTTTAAAACAATTAATAGAAAATGATCATATTTAATAACAATTTTGTATATAAGCTATGCCTGCTGTAAACATTAAAAATATGCAAAAAATACAGTTCTTATTCAGATTTTGACATGGTATCAAAGCCAAGCTTGGTTCCTTGGATCAAGTTGCTTCCAGCCTTCATTGCTGCAAACATATCTCTGTTTTTTTCTCTTTTGGTTCAGCTTTCATTGCTGCACTCTTATTTCCTTCCTTTCATTTCAGCCCCTGTTTTGTCTCTTTCATCTTAGCCTTCTTTGCTGATTATTATGCTCTAAAACAGGGCATTTCTTCCAAACTTTATTGTTGGAATTGTTTAAGGATTAACTTCCTTCTAAAGGGAAGAAACTGTCAAAAGTTGCAGAAGTAAGCAATATTACTACTTCACAGTTGGAAGAGACTGCTCAATTCCAACTTCTAGGGGAATCAACATCACAAAGTCGAATAGTCTTAACCAAGAAGAGATTGAGAGATTGGGATCTCTTATAAACAACCATGAAAAGCTTTTAGGTACTCGTTATTTTGCGTATTCAGGTAACTTTCCATTTTCCTTTGGATTGAATGCCTCAAATACAAACTTTACCAACTCTTGAGCCATCGACTCAAGAACTATAGAACATATGATCCATTTATCCAAATTTTTCTCAACTTACACTCAATGTCCAAGTAATAGAAAAATAGCCACAGTTAATGGATTTTTAACAACTGTAGCAGGTGTAGGGGATGTCAAAATAAGTCCAACAGTAACTCTAAGAAATGAGCTTCATGTTCCTAGACTATCAACCTACCTTGTTTTCATACAAAAACTTACCCAAGATTTATATCGTAATGTGATTTTTTACAATAGTCTATTTTGGGACAAGGATTCGAGAGTATGATTGGACTTGCTAGAGAATGGGATGACCTCTACTATCTTGAGGCACCAAGTCTATTGAACATAATTAAGGGCAGATTATCCCATTCTTTCATATCAGATTCTGTTGCATCCAATAAAGAAAAAATTTTGGCTACACTATTATCAGTTAAGACATCCATCATTTCGAATGAGTAAGATTATATTTTCCTCTTTGTTTACAACTTTTGATGCTGAAAATTTTCATTGTGAGGTATATAAGCTTGCTAAACAAAAACGTGTACCTTCTCTGATTAGCGATTGAAGGAGCTCTATTCTTTTCTATCTTATTCATAGTAATATTCGAGGTCCATCTACTATTTTTAGTGCTTCTGGGCTAAGATGGTTTGTTTCTTTCATTGATAATTGTACTCGTGTTACCTGGATTTTGCTACTCAAACATAAATTTGATGTTAGTATTGTACTCCCAAATTTTTGCCCCATAATTAAAAATCAATTTGGGTCAATATCAAAAGGTTTAGTACATATGACGTCAGGCATTATTTCAATCAAGTTATTACCCCATACTTTCAAAATTCATGAGTCATCTTTTGTGTATACTCCACAACAAAGTGGGGTAATAGAAAGGAAAAATAGTCATCTCTTTGGAAAAACACGAGCCTCGTTATTTCAGAAGAATATGTCTAAGGCATTTTGGTGGGAGAAGTTCGTATAGCTACTCATCTCATAAACATATTGCCTTCTACAGTCTTGGGTCTCAAAAGTCTACTGGACGTCCTCTCAACATTTTACTTGAATCTAAACACGACCAACAATCTTATTTCTAGAATTTTTGGGTGTGTGTCATTTTTGCATGTTCATAATAGAGGAAAATTAAATCCTAGGGCTTTTAAATGTCTCTTTGTGGGCTATTCTTCGACTAAAAAAGGGTACAAGTGTTACCACCCTCCATCAAAGTAGTTATATGTCTCAATAAATGTCACATTCAATGAAAAAGATTCGTATTTCATCAATCCTTGTCTTGAGGGGGAGAATTCAATTAGGGAAGATAAGGAAAGTTTTTGCTTGATTTGATTCTTGTGTCTAATTTTATAGCACCAACTGTACCTTCTTGTTCATCTTATCTAGACCATGTGCCAGAATAACCATATGATCCTATGCCTAAACAACCCATGTTTGAACCCATTCCTGAAACACCAAGTGAACCAAAAGAAAAGTCTTATCTTGGCCTTGGAGATGTGAGATTTAGCAAAGGCAAGGTGTTCAAAAGAAAGACGATGGTTGTTCCTAAACATACGTAGGTCCAAGAGTCCAACTCAGATTCTTCACATGCGTAACTTCTAATCTTGAATTGCAAAATGAAACTGAAGTTCATGCAAATAATGATCAGCAGGATCTTCTTATTGCTATCAGAAAGGAGCAAGAGTGTACAAAACGACCACTATACACTCTTGCACATTTCTTATCATTTAAAAATTTTTTTCCATCTCACAAAACCTTCCTTATGAGCCTCAATACCATTACACCATCCTCACCACCTTATCTGAGGCTTTATCTAATGAAAAATGAAAACAAGCTATGAATGTGGAGATGCAGGCATAGAAAACAGATAAAACTTGGGAATTAGTGAAATTACCTGTAGGAAGAAACCAGTTGGTCCTAAGTGGCTAAATATGGTGAAATGTAGAGCAAATAGGTCAGTTGAGAGATGTAAGGTGTGGCTGATAGCAAAAGGCTCTAGTCAGACTTATGGGATTGATTATCTAGAGACTTTTGCTCTTGTTGCAAAGATGAATACTGTTAGGGTATTATTGTCATTAGCAGCTAATTATGGTTAGGAATTGCAATAGTTTGATGTAAAGAATGCATTTCTATATGAAGATCATGGAAGTTCTACGAAGTTATAGGAAGAATTTAGTTGCTCATATTGTGTGTAACTTTTGAAGAAGGCACTGTATACCCTTGAGCAATCGCCTCAAGCATGGTTTGGAAGATTTGAAAGAGTTATGTTGGCTGTGGGATACAAAGTCAAGGAGATTATACATTGTTTATCAAACACTCTCTTTCAAAGGGAATTACAGATCTTCTAGCGTGCATTGATGACATAATAGTGATGGGGGATGGTGATAACGAGAAGTAGTTGCTGAGTCAACAATTAGCTAAGGAATTTGAGATTAAGGTGTTGAGAGAGTTGAAGTATTTTCTTGTTGAATTTACACATTCTAGGCAAGGAATTTTTATCTCACAATATAGGTATGTTACAGATCTTCTCAAGGAAATAGGCAAGCAACATGTCAACCTGCAAGCACTCCTATTGATCCGAATCTTAAGCTTGAAAAAGCAGAGGAGTATGTTGTAGTAGATAGAGAGATGTATCAACATTTAGTAGGAAGACTATTTTATTTGTCTTATACATGACCAGATCCAGCATATGCAGTAAGTGTAATTAGTTAATTTATGCATGGTTTGAAGGAAGTTCATTTGCAGGTAGCTCAAAGGGTACTTGAATATCTTAAAGGAACATTAGGGAAGGGTATTTTGTTCAAAAGAAATGGAGGTTTGGTTTTTGAGGCATACATTGTTGCTAATTATGCTTGGATCTGTTGTTGATAGAAGATCAACTTCAGGATATTGCACTTTTTTTTGGTGAGAACTTTGTAACTTAGAGAAGCAAAAAACAAGGTGTAGAGGTTGAATCAAGTGCAAAGGTTGAGTTTTGGGCATTGACTCATGGTGTTTGTGAATTCCTCTGGTTGAAGATTATTCTTGAAGATTTGAAGATTAAGTGGAATAACCCTATGTGACTATAGCGTGAGAACAAATTTGCAATCATCGTAGCTCTTAACCCAGTTCAGCATGATCAAACGAAACACATTGAAGTCGATAAGGCACTTTATCAAGGAAAAGTTAGAAAGTGTATTAATTTGTACACTTTATGTGTCTACTCATGGTTAGTTAGCTGACATTCTCACCAAAGCTTTGAACTACTCAAGTTTTCAGACTATTGTATCCAAGTTGGAAATGGAGAATACCTATTACTAGCTTGAGGGGGAGTGTGACAGAATCATATATGTTGATTGATTGTATTTGGTTAAGTTTTCTATTACATTAAAATATCCCATAAATCATAGGATTAGAGAGTATCTCATAAATTATGAGATTAGGTATTGTATTAGGATCATTAGTTCCCATTTATAGGTATTAGAATTTTGTATATAAGCTATGCCAGCTGTAAACATTAAAAAATATGCAAAACATACAGTTCTTATTCAAATTTTGACAACTAATACTATTGCCAGTTTTGTAGGTTAGTTCTTGGAGCACCATATGTTTGAGGATCATCAAGATCCAAAATTTTCCATAACTTTTCTTAAGTAGTTCATCTCATATGATCTTTCGCTACATGTCATCATTGTAAAATAAAGCTTTGATACTAAATTGATGAAGTACGAACAAAAGAGAGGTCAACTAGTTACTAAAACTCGAAAAAAAAAGGAATTATGAGCTGTTTGAATTGGAGTTTCGAGTCTGAAATTTCAATATATGTTGCTGGAATTTTGGGTTTGAGTTGCTGAAAAATTCAGGGTTGGAGTTGCTAGAATTTGAATTAAGAAAATAAACAATAGGTACTTCTAGGAATCACTCCTAGGATTAGGAAATTAGGAATCACGACTTGTAATTAAAAATTAAAAATTTGTAGATAAAGTTCAGGCTTGCTTTGGCTGAAGGGTTGAGTACACCCTTATCCTAGTGATAAAGGGATTCCCAAGTAAAAATTTCCAAATTAAAGAGCAAATAGAATACATATATTACCTGTCATATGATCAAATACATTAGAGTCAACCCAAAAGTGGCTAGATGAAGAGAGACGAGCAGTGAATTTATTTGTTTGAACTAAAGCAGCAAAAGAAGGGTGAAACTGGCGTGGCTCCTCTTCATTTTTTGCACCCAATTGCTTATCAGTCTCTTTATTTTGAAATTCTTTAGCTTTATTAGTAGTTTTCCATTTAGTTTCCTATATCTTTTTTTTTATAATATGATCTAATGGTCCATGGTGATATCACATTCATCCTTGAACACCATCTTTATCACCTCCTTGACTACCTTGTCCCTAATGTTGGTCAACTGAACCAAATCTTTGACTAGCTAATGCAGATATATCAGACTCCTTGGTGGACTCATGCTCCTGAGAAATCCGTGGAGCACAACATTAAACATTTTCTACAGATCCAACCTCACTATCTTAAAACTAAGTTTCTTTTCAAGCAGAAGTTGAACTGAAGAAATTAACAAGTTTCAAAATTTCAATCGGAATAAAATTTTAGAATTACACAATCACCAAAAACAACAGTGTCTCAAGAATTACCACGAGACAGATTGATCTTTAAATTGAATATGACCCTAATGTTCTATTGCAGCTCTGATGCCATGTAAACATGGACAGTGGTATCAAAACACTCATCTTATTAATATAGGGTCTTAATACCCTTTATCTATATATAGTCAATTAATTAATATGTTATTTCTACTACGGGAATGATATAAGACTATTATAACTACTAATCGGTGTTTCATAACAGATCAAGTTTGTTTCAAATATATTTAACAAAATAATATTACAGGATTCAACTGCTATATGTTCATCCTTTGTTGAATAAAAGTGCGACGTGCGCGAATAGTAGTGGCAAGAACTTGTGCATGTGATCAAAATAATTCATTTTTTTGTCACTTCTTTTATAGATTCCATTTCAGGAATTGCTCTATAATTAATGATTGCTGAAAAATTTTCCTCCTAGGTGGAATTGCTGAGCCGTTTGCATTCTCCATATTTGTTAGCTTTGCTTGGTTATTGTTCAGATAATAATCATAAACTACTTGTCTATGAGTTTATGGCAAATGGCGGCCTACAAGAGCATCTATATCCCGTAAATGGTAAGTTGCATTATACTTCTCTCCTTTTTTGGTTCTTTTAAGTTAATATATGAATTCGTTTTATATCACTGAAAGATTTTATGCATAGAAAAGAAAGATGAAAAACTGATCTTTATTAACAATTGTATGGAGTTCGCAATCGTACAATTTTTGGAGGGGCATGCTTGAGTCGTTGCTATGAAATTTTTTATACCCTAAGCTTGTAAAGTAGAGAAAAGAAAAGCAGGATTGGCTTGTAAGTTGCATTTAATGTGCAAGAAATGCCACAGTGTGGAACATGCGGCTTCTCTCAGTGAATGCATTTAAGAATCGATAGACGCATATGTTTTCTGCTTCTTATCCTTCATGGTGAGGTTATGTGACTAATGCAAAGGACACATTCTCTTCTTTCCTGACCTTTGAACTTTGCGGTTATAATCATATGAGCTTGATTTTGTACCCTTTGTGACCCTTCTACTGGTTTTCATGTTTGCTACTGTGGCAATATTTGCATTTCATTTGTTCCTTCCTGCACTGCACTAATTGATCCTGAACTTTTGGGAGTTTAATCCATTTTGATGTTAGTGCAAAAAGTGAAATCTTGAATAGCGATATTTTCTTCTCTTTTATTTATTTTTACTACTAATCAGCAGTAGCACTTTATGTTCAAGAACCATCTTTCTTATTGCAACTGGATTTGAATTTGTTGTTTCTTAGTATGATATTTTACTTTATGCTCTGATACCACAAAAGAGAATTCGAGAGAATTTTATTTGAAAAAACTTCCACATTAAAGCAAAAATTGAGTAATACAGTCCTTATATATATCAGTACCCATAATACAGCTAACTACTCTATATAGCTAACCCATAAATAAAACAAAGCTGTTACTCATCTAGAAACAGCTACTGAGCCTTCATCATTATCTTTAACATAATATTCAGATTCCGAAACTGATCAGTCCATAACATTAGAAGTTCTGATATCACTTTCTTAGAGTGGATTCTGCTTCCATAGTTGCGATTAGAGTCCAAAGTAGTGGTGACATTGACCCTTTTGTGGTGACTTCAAATCAATAGACATTTCCTTTGCTTGTTTGACACAAGCTGAATGGAGAACAAAAAGCAGAGGGCTTGACTCTGGCTTTTGTAAAGCTGAAGATTAATCAACAATTACTCTTTGTATCAGCTCCAATCTAATTTCCTATCTTTGCAACAGTATCCTTTTTCTTTGCAAAGACCAGATGGTCAAGCGGTGAAGTTTACAAGGCATGTTGGTGAAAAGAACTGTGCAGTGCTTGTATGTTTTTGGTCTTTTACTGATGATGCTTTAGCACTCGTAACCTAGAAAAGTAAGAACTAAATTCCTTGTGTAGAATGAAGTGCAAAGATAGCTTTTATCATATATGAAGCTTTCGAAAGTAACTGTTCTTCCAATCCTTTTGTTGAGATACCAGGAACCCCTCTTGACACAATTCTTAGCCATTTTGTTAAAGCAAAAATAGATTCTTTATGTTCTCATGAATGAGGAAAATTGACACAATAAAAGGCATGCATGAGAAACATTTATGTATATCGAACATAGAAATGTTACTTGGTGCAAGACCCCATGTATTAGCTTTTCTGAACCGTTGGTTGTAAAACGTGCAGGTTCTAATTCCATACCCTTGAAACTGGACTGGGAAACACGGCTGAGAATTGCTCTGGAGGCTGCCAAGGGCTTGGAATATCTCCATGAGCATGTTTGTCCGCCAGTGATCCACAGGGATTTCAAAAGCAGCAACATCCTCTTGGACAAAAACTTTCATGCCAAGGTTTCTGATTTTGGTCTGGCCAAACTTGGTCCTGACAAAGCTGGTGGACATGTTTCAACTAGGGTTTTGGGCACCCAGGGATATGTTGCTCCTGAGTATGATTCGTGAAAACTATGACTTGAGTTTTACATAAAAGAATAGCGCCTCTTTATTTGCCATTGATAATAATCTTTTTTGGCCTCAATTCAGTCAGAATTAATATGTCCAATATTGGTACCTCACAGGTACGCATTAACTGGGCATTTAACAACAAAATCAGATGTCTATAGTTATGGGGTTGTTCTCTTGGAGTTGCTTACTGGTAGAGTTCCGGTTGATATGAAGAGGCCTCCTGGGGAAGGTGTTCTTGTATCTTGGGTGAGAATCTGATACTTGGTAGTCTTCAGTTGGTTACTATGCAATTAATATAATGTTTTCTTATGTGATGGTTGAGCATTTCATTAAACCAAAGCCTTTGATATATATATATTTATATATATTTGTCAACCATCTGTATGTAGGCGTTGCCTCAATTGACAGATAGAGAGAAGGTTATGCAAATTATGGATCCAGCATTGGAAGGTCAATACTCTATGAAAGATGTCATCCAGGTGGCCGCTATAACTGCAATGTGTGTTCAACCAGAGGCTGATTACAGACCACTGATGGCAGATGTTGTGCAGTCACTGGTTCCATTGGTGAAACATCGATCAACTTCAAAAACTGGAAATCAACTCTAGCTTTAATGCCTCTTCCGATCGATTCTGCTCGTTTAACTTGAACTCATTTATGCTAGTTTGTAGGTCACCTTTTGGAGAAACTAAATTACTGAAGGAATATGACTAAGAACTCTAATTAGAAAAGTCTCGTGGACACTATATTTTGTCTGAAGGAATTTTTTAACACCAAAACGACAGAGCTGTAAGGAAGCGTTGAAATGATTAAAAGGTAGAGTGCTAAATGGTGTTGGAAGGAAAAGAAAAAAACAAAACATACTAAATCATGAAGGACGAAATGACAGTGTTGAAGTTTGAAACTTGAAATAATGTCAAAACGTAAGAAGTTTGTTTATAACCAAACTATTATAAACAAAGAAGTTTTACATACACTATTATAAGTAAGAAGTTTGTTTATAAAGTTAATTTCTTTAATCTTTCATTTTTATTATGATAAAAGTTATGAATACAACATCACATAAATTGGAATGGAATAATTTATGATAGAATAAAATGTAAATAAATATAATTTTAAAAAATTATTGTTTGAGAGGATAGAAGAGTTTGTAATATAATATAGTGAAATGTTTGAAAAAAGTATGGAATGAAACGTAAGGTATGTATAATAATAATAAATGAATATTATACTCTTACATAACAAAAAAATGTATGTTAACTGTTATCAACTTTGTCGCTATTGCTTGTAACTGTTTTCTGTTTCTTTTTGGGATTGAGAGATTGTGTGTGATGGGTATATGAAACTTTGTTTCGCTTGTTTGTTTGTTTATTGTAAATGGTCGAGACTAGTAGACGATACTTCCCCAAACAACCTCTAGGTCTCTTCCTCTTCCTCCTTTGATTTCCTCCTTGTCCTGCTGATTATTTTAGTCTGTATTTACAATAAAGTTATTGTCTTTTATCGCAACTGTTTATCAAACAGATTTTCCCCTTAACTGTTTAAAAGTTATTGTCTTGGTTGTTTCCTAAATTTTAGTTGTTCAGTAGACAATGTGCAAATTCATAATAAAAGGGTATCTTTTGGCTGGGTAAGCGGAAAACTATTAATGTTCTATTGCTAGTTTCTCGTTTAAGGTGCCATGTCTTACGAAACAATTTTAACTTGAAATTCCATTTTTTAGAGGGACGTGTTTAAAGAACCTATATATTTTACTTCAAAACCTGTTACTTGATGACAAAAGTTCTGGTTGATTATTATTCTCCTGTAGTCCTTCCCCTTGATGCTGATTGTAAACAATTTTTTGTTTCTTAATGTTCAATTGGTTTTTTATTGCTATTTGATCGAAAATAGCTTCGATATTTTCGTAAAGATGGCCATCGATGGAGGAAAAAAAAAAGATAGAAAAACTATCAGAGAAGCTCACGAAAGGTTGAAGGTGTGCAGTTGAATTTATTATTTGTAAGTTCACTTTTTTTCTTGGCTAGTTTGTCCTACATCACCAAACTATAGCCAGAGCATGTTGTTGTTTACTTCTTTTTCTTCAAAAATATGAGTTTTCACCCAAAACTTCATTAAGCCACTCTTGGTGAATCTCCACTCAGGTGGTAAATCAAAGCAGTGAAGATCCTTTGACTCCCCTTGGAGGGGGGTTAAAAATAGACAACCATTTTGGGACCTAAAACCTTAGGCATGAATTTGTTACTACTTTGGATATAGATAGGCCTTGCATCTTTAGATCATATTGTGTAATGCCTCATCTCTACAATCAGAGAAATTGGTCATGCCATTTTGTGTGTATTTGTTAGTTTTTGATAGGAGGAGGAGGTAATAACGAAAATGAAGAAGCTGAAAAGAACACAGGATTTCATGTTTTCTGAAAAAACTCATACTTTATTCATTACACTGCATATTTTATATGGAGGCTGAAAAATCAAATAAAATAATTTATTGATATCCAGTCACTTCTCAACTAACTATTTGAAACAAGGAATAAAACATAAAAATACCTAAAGATTTGGTCCATTGACCAATTATTTAGCAGTAAGTATCTAAGGCACGTTTTCAACAATATTTACTGTCCAAGAGACTTGTAGTTCTCTATATAGCTACATTTCAATGGTTCACTTGGATTTTGTTTTTGGGCTTGAGTAAATGAAAAAGTAGTGTAGTATGTTAATCCCTGTTTTCTTAGGCAAATTAATAATTTTTTATGCACTGATTCTATAGACTGGCGGCGTGCATGTTCTCCATTGCTATTATGCCCATAGGGAGGATAATAACAACTTTCAACAACAATGTTACTGGATGCTTACTGAGTAAGTGCCACTGTTGTTATTATGAGTTTTTACTTTGAATATCTTTTGTTAACTGATAGGAACCCTGTTTTGTTCTTAACAATTACAACCAATCCAGTTTCTAGGAAGAAATAATATTCAAATTATTGCTCCTTGAGCTGTATACTTCCCGTCA
>JAOTAY010000007.1:2189311-2200650 GCA_025629805.1 Erythroxylum baracoense | reverse complement strand
CTCTATATCAGTCATATTGAATCCCCTGTTTCTCTTCCTATGCTTACGAGTATAGACCTTACTCATTAGAGGCCTATTATTAACAATTTCGTTTGCTTTCCATGGGTTTAGATCACATTGTTCTTGTGCATTACTTAGAAGTGAGAGAGGTACTTCTTTACACTAATATGCCTTTCACTCTAGGTTTATGCATGTATTTCAACATCTGGTGGGCATAAAAGTTCTAGTAACAGTTTTTGTTCTTGGTCTGCTTTGTATATGGCAGACACAAATATTTAATTGATTTGGACCTATGAAGTCTTTTAATTTGTGGCAAAATTAGATATGAATTTTCTAAATAAATTCTCCGTTTTCAACTTGGATTGAAAGTTGTGGTTGAACTAGATGCAGATTGCCTAAATAAATTCTTTTCTTATCACTAAGATTAATGTGTGTTAAACTCTTAACTATTGCTGTGATACAGGGGTTACAAATTTGGTGTGTCACCTTTGTTAGCGGATTCACTCACACAGATTGAAAGCTCTCAACCTATTACTATTCCTTCATTAGCAAAAGTAACATCACCTACTTCTACATCTCTGACATCAGATACATCAACTACAAATAGAATTGATTGGAATAGAGAAGTAGCATTATTTTTGGAGTTTTGAAAATGTCAACATGAGAAATTGTCTAAAGGAATTTTCTCTCAACGAATCAGCTTACAATCACAACTCTAATGATCCTTTATCAGGATCATATGTTGAAGGTAGGCACATTGCATGATCTCCCATAATTCATTTGAAGTCTTGTTCAAATTTTTGAATAGATAATCTAGCTTATCTTGTATACAAAATATTGATCAACTTGAAGTGTTGAAGATCATTTTATTTGACTAGCAAGATTGTGTGTCTTGTCAAAGAACTCCAATGGATCATGGGGTAGAGGAGTGGATAAAGGCAGAGATTTATCTTTTCAGCTTGCAATTTGCCGGAATTTATGTGGTATGCCTAACCAGAATTTTGCAGGAGGGCAATCTGGGGTTGCTGATTGCATTTTGCATAATGTAATTGATGCTAGGGTAGATGGTCCGATAACAGATAGCATAGTTAGTGAAGATGGGTTGATAACTCTTGTGGATAACCAAGATGTGCAGACAACATCTCAGGGAGTAATTCAGGTCCATTCTTTGCATTTTGCAGTATGTTTTAATTTGCATATTTGTCTTCATTTGATAGTCTTTTATTTGGATTTTTCTGCAATAAAATAAACATGAAAAACTTTATAATTTGATGTGTTTTCTTGAGATAGATTATCAATAACGTGTAATAAGTACTTTAGTTAATAATTATTTTAGTAAAGAGCACCTAGTTAATCATATGCTATGTTATTGTCCTTGTAGGAGTATGACTTCAATTTGATTCCTCCCCATCTTTATAATTATAATGGCTCTGATGTTATTACTGCTTCTACCTTACAAGAGGAGAACAATTGAAGAGTAGGGAATTCAAATAATGATGATAGAGTAGAATTCAAAAGACTTGACAGCTTTGGAAAATGGATGGATTAACAAATTGGAGGAGATTGTGATGGATCTTTGATGGCTTTTGACTCTGGCAAATACTGGAGCTTGCTTGACACTAAGAATGATGAGATTCATAGCATGTCCCAAATGTTTTGTGATTTCTTACTCTATTCATATCATGATGATTTCTAGAAACCTTAATTATTGATGTTGTTAAGAACTCCTACCATGTCTTCACAGAAAATGTTTTCACTTAATTGATTTTAAGTCCTTTTATTGGATAGATTGTTACTTACTTACTTTTAGTTTCCTTTGATGTTCTGTTTTAATTCATGTGATGGAGGGAAAGTTGATTCTTGTGAATATCAAGAACAAATGATGGGGAAAAGTACATTTCCAGAAGGCAAAATAGCAGAAAATTAATACATTTGCAAATGGAGAATACATATGCAAATTTCGGTTGTTAATAGAAATAATTCAGTTTAATACAATATATATGGCTTTCCTTATTTTGTGATAGATAAACCCCTCAGTTGTACAGAAGATCCATCATCACACATAACCAAACTTCTTCCAAGCATACTCAAATAAAGCCTGCAAAGTACCTTTTGAATTTGTCTCTTCAGGCAACCTGAGTACGAACAACTCTATAGAAAAATAGCCAAAGTTTGACAATAGATGTAGGCATGAAAACGTTGCAAAAGAAATTGTTTCATTGTAGTTAAAAAAACAAATAATGTTGATGCTTAATTCACGATAATGAGAACAGTAGAGTGTACAAAAAGTTGAGATCAATTTTTATGCCTCAACATACTCCTAAGATGTAATGTACAAAAAGCTGAGATCATTTTTCATGCCCCAGTATACTCCTAATATATAGCGTATGAAAAACTGAGACATACTAAACTCCAATATCCAAAAGACAAGTCATCAACATACTCCTAAGATATAGTAATGGCAGTATTGTCTATTATTCCTTAGAAGACATCATAAACTCCAACATATTCTTACGTACATTTATTGGTCCACCAAGTAACGCCCTCATCTCATCAGGCGTACGAATAAGAAAAATATAACTTTCATACAACTTCAAAGCTTCCATTTCCAACTCCACCAAATGATTATATAATTCTTCTTTTAGAATTGGAAGTGGCTTAACCAACAGTGAAGTGAATTTTATAATGGCTTTAGCAACTGTGTTAAGTCCGTCTTTGATAACATCTTCAACTTCATCATAGGATGCCTTGTTTTTCCTTTTCCTAGATGCACCTGGGTTTGCAATTTGAGACTGAGTTGGGATTCCCTTTGGAGATTCAATACGATCACCATCCATCATTGCATTGTCTTTAAAATGTAACTCATTGCGAAACAACATTTCATCATTGTCATCCATGGTGTTTGAAAATCCACTTTTAACATAAAATGGTGTGCTTATTTCTTATCATATGTGTTGTTTCAGCATGCTTCCCAATTTCTCTATCACAACCATAAATCTCCACCAACTTCTCATAGTTATGAATAGGCTTCTCTCTCCACTTAGTGGCTTCTGGTTTATCCTATTACAAAAACAAGTTCATGAATCAACTAAATCATAACATATATCATATTTTCTTTCAACAAAATAATAAACAAGTTCACCTGAATCAAACTCTCCTACACTTCTGGCTCAGCACTCCACATATTTGTTATAGGACTCCATGCAAACCCATTACCTCTATTTGAGAATAAGTCAAAACACTTCCTCCACTTCCTCTTGATAATCTTGTTGCGATTTTTTATTTTTTCCTTATCGATCCCTTTATCAGGGAATTTTTCCTTGAGTTCAGCTTCAATCATGTCAAGTGCATGCTTTGTGAAAGTCCACCAACTCGATTGCCTTATCGATGCTGGTGCAAGGATGCATCAACCAAGGCATCATTCATAGTTTGATTCCAAACGCATGACTCTCTTTAGGGTGGCATTCTGTATGTTACAAATTCAACTACAAAGAGTGCACTTTATATGTCAAGCATACACAATATTGGAGTTTCAAATATTTCTAAGTAATATAAAAGGCAAGAACAGAAAAAATAGTGAAAATAATGAATAAGCATTACAAAGATCCAATTGCATGTGAAAACATTAACAACAATAATAAACAACATCATATTTAGATAAAAGTAGCCAATAAATATTTTTAAAGAAATTAAAAATCATGGAAGACATAAATTGATTGTGATGCGGCAATGTCTATCCTAAAGTGTAATCAGCCCACATATGAGCAGCAACGTTATCTCTTATGATTTCCCTACTATGTGCATCATCTTCATTGTCATTTTCATAGCCATCTTGGTTATCATTTTCCCCTCCATCGTACTCTGTATTAAGGAATGGATCTTCTAGATTTGCACCAATTAAGAAATTATGCAAAATGACATAAGCCATAATAATTGTTTTTTGAGTTTGAATGCCATATGTTGGTTCTGTGGTGGATGTTATAATAGGGAACTGTTTTTTCAACACACCAAATGCCTTTTGGATAACGTTAGGCAACGATGAATGTCGATGACTGAATAATTCATGAGCATTTCGTGGAGGATTCCTTGAATATTCTTTAAGTGATATCGTTCCCCTTTATACGATGTAATAAGTCCACTTCTTACCATGAATGTAGCATCAACAAGATAGTATTTTCCTATGATGAATAAAACTATGTCAAAATGTAATTTATGGAATTTATTAATTAATAAGATTTGAGCCCTATTTTTACCTTAGGGAATTTTAAGTGAGTAGTGCCTAGTTAGTGCACTTTTCATAATTCGTGAATCGGATGCTATTCCTTCCCAACCAGCTAATACATATGTGAAATTTATATTAAAAGAACAAGCACACATCACATTTTGTGTTGGATAATCCTTTCTCCCACGAAACCTAGGAGCATCTCGAGCAGGTACTTTGGCACGGATATGTGTACCATCAATTGCACCAACACAATCCTGACATTGAGCTATATTATAATGAAACATTTTGTGAGTTTAATATAATTATATTGAGTTAAGAAAAGAAAATCAGCTTAAAATATGGGTAGAATCTACTATACTGTTCAATATTTCCAATGGGGTTTCTAATCCACCAGGTTGTCTTAGAAAGATGTCTTCTAGCTCTACAACTGCTTTCAAAACTCTATGAAAATGAAAACTTACAGTTTTCCCAGATAGACTCCAAAAGAACGCAATCTCCCGATTGGTAACATTATATCCTATTATGTACATAAACTTTACTACTTGTTCTTCATCCGTTACGTTCACTTCAACTGTTGCATTCACAATGGGTTGAAGCACACCTTTTCCAATTAATAAATCACACAATTCAACAAATGGTTTAGGCTGCATTCTATTTATCTTTCTCCTATTGGAATGAAATAAAATTCTTCTCATGATACTCTCCCTTAATTGTGATCTCTCCAATCGTGTAAGCATTTGAAGTTTGTCTTCCGCACTTCTCTTTCGTAACACCCACCAATATAACATAAGACAAGCAATATGAATAACTGCTAATTGATGTATACAAATCAATTTGCTAATTTGATTATTCACTCGATTACCTTCACTACTCATGTCCAAAAAACTAAATTATGAGTAGTTTTTAAGTTGTGAAAATCAAAATAAAACAAATATGACATAAATATTTCCATTTATATATGATGTTATAAAAAGAACAATAAACAACGTTAAAGGGAAGCTTCATACCGAGAGAAATCTGTATCATTCCCGCACTAAAATTTTAAGGAAAGTTTTAGCAAAAAAAAAGAAGACAGCGAGATGGATTGAAAAACACCCAAAATGTTGACTTCTTTATTTTTGTAATCTTTTCTTCATTGTTAATTCCTAGCTGACAAAGTCAACCCTCATTCCTCGACAATTTTTTAACCCCCCAATATTAAAACTGTAATTTACGATGGTAAAAATGAACTATGACAAAGAAAAGGGTTGTTGTCAAGATTAGTATAGTATATCAGTTCCTCGTTATTCCAATGCAGTTTTTTAACCCTAGTATTAAAACTGTAAATTATGATGAACCATGATAAAGAAAAGGGCTGCTATCAATATCTTCAAAATATAATATACCCTTGTTATTCCAATATAATCTCAAGATAAAATCAAGAAAAGTATAATCAACATAAATTTACCATGTTTTATACCTAATGTTTGATTGAATGATGTTAATTGAAAATTGATTAGAGAAATCTCAAATCTATCAATTTTCTTATAATGTACTAATTACTAATTGTATATACCATATCATCTAACTTATTTTATTTTAGAAAAACTGTTATGGTTGCATATTTTATGTTGACAAATTGCTCTACCAAGAGGTTAGTGGAACATATCATTGATTGTCTTAATTGAAGAGATAATTAGCATATGATGTATAGGAAACAACTCAAAGAGGGATTACGGTTAAAGGGAACAAAGAAAAAGAAGAAACATTTTGATATCAACAGCGTGCGACATTATATCAACATTGGTAATGAATAATGGATCATGGGGGTATCAAGTTTTACCTTATCATGAACAACACCTACTGCACCAAGAATAAGATTGCCAAATAGTGAGGAAATTGCAAACTTTCAAACCAGACGTTGAAAATGAAGAGCAGACGTAAAAATATGAAAAAATCGAAAAGAATCATATAAACAGAACACCACAGACATAAAATGTAGAGTAGTAAACTTCACCAAACTTCATAGCATATAGTTATTATATATATAACTAAAAACATCACACAATTTATAGGAATGAAGGGATCGAAGAATCGAAGAAGCTGTTACTGCTTTCCTCTGACCAAATTTCCAAACTTGATCAAAGACTACTAATAACACATGTAAAATTAGATGGTTGATGTGCCTATTACCTGACCGGTGAAAATGCTCCTCCACTGCTGGCCGGTGACGGTGCTCTTCCCCTACTACAATGATTGACGACACCTAACACAATTTGTGTATTATCTTGCTTGTTATTAGGGTAGGATAGGGTATAATTGGTATTTTGAAAAAATATTGAGGGTATATTAGGTATAATATATTTATCATTTTACATTCCATCCCAAACCCCCTAAATCAGAGGTTTTTCATTTTTACTGTTTAGGATAGAATGAGATGTAATATAAAACTGTCCTCTTCCATCCCATCCCATTCCATTATAAACCCTCCTGTCAAATAGTGGAATAATATTACTTTCCATTCCATTAATTAACCTCCCACCAAACAAAGCCTTAGTGAAATTGTTAACGATTAGCCAAACGGGATAGGAAGTTAATCCAAAATTGTAAGTGAGTAAGAAGATATTTCATGATGAGTTAAAAGACCCCTTAAATATCAAAAAGTAAGCATATATAAGGATAATAGAAGAAGCCTTAGGCAAGATTGCAAAAGCTAGAGGAGGCATCTAAGTGATGCATGTTGAGTAAGTTTTACATATAACAAAACTCTCAATACCATAAGTATATGGATTGTATCTTGTAGAATCAAAGATATCGTTCCCACAAGCACTATAGACACCTAAAAAATTTGAATCAAACTTTGTTTAAGGTACTAAGAAATTGATTTGAAATAAAATAAATAACAGAAATCAAAACAACTAATAAAATGAAACAAATAAGAAAATAAACAAGTGAGCTGCCAATAAAATTAAGATTGATCCAAGCTGAATACTTAGGAACTATTATATCCTTGCTTTGTTTCCCTTAATCTTGTTAATTCAATTTATATTTGATCCAAGATATCCTAAGGTTTTGATTACTCTTGCCTAAGATCTAATCAATTAAGCTTAATTGAATTCGATATTTATAGATTTGTAATCTCTTGATTCAGAAAACTACTCCTAACTTATTCAATTAGATCTAAAGCAATCCTATAGATAATTAATTTTATAATTAATAGCTCTGTTTAATTATTAATTAATCAAATAATTGTGGGTATATTAAGTTGCTAACTCTCTTTATACACCTTAACACTAATTACTTGACTCACTCTCTTGATTTATTATCAAGTATATGCATGACAATTATCACAAACATTTAAAGATATATTAATTTCAACAATAAATAAGGTTAACAAAATAATTCCTAATATGGATTTAAAAATCCATAAACATGTTATACATCATAGAAGTCCAATTACCCATCAAGGGATATGAGGAAAATAAAGGGAAAAGAGTAAAAACTATTTAAAGCCTTGATTTGGAATGTTGGAATTTCCTGAAGTTATTCTTTCATCTCTCCACTTTGATCTACTTTGATGTATGACTGATGCCTTTTTTTGGTGTTTTTTATGTTCTTATATAGTGCTTTAGGGTCTAGGGTTATGTTTAGGATTTTCCCACTTAATTTTGTTCCAAAAATAACCCCAAACCCTCAAAATATGAAAAACATAATGTAATATACACCTATCAATATTCCCACACTTAAACCTTTGCTTATCCTTAAGCAAAACTAAAAACACAAACATAACAAAAAACATATGTACATAAACACAAAATTATGCAATAATACAATAATGATACAATGGCATCAAATCTTATTGAATGCCAACATGCTAACTTATTCCTTTCATGTTTAAGTACATTAATTTGAATATACATATCAATCAAAATATTAACATCCTATTCATACACCTATGACACTTGTAAGCATGCATTTATTATTATTGATCAATTAAAAAAGCAAACTATCACTAAGTAACCTTTCATAAGAATTCTTGTTATTATTTATTGTAACACCTTTTTTAAATTTTCTTTAATGATAACCTAGTCTTTTGATGTGAAGGTAAACATGTTGTTATGATTGTCCCCTAGTTACTCAACTAGGTCATGTTTGTTATTTAACTTGTTTGAAGTATCATTCTAGTCTTTTGATGCAAAGATAAACATTTTGTCATAAATGCCCCACTTACTCAGTTATATCACAACTCTCAATTGGGTACTAACTCTATTCTTAACCTAATTTTCTTATAAAGGGCCAGTGGAATAGTTATTTTGTTTAATATTTTATTTTTTAAAATTTTTTTAGCCTACTTCATTTCTTCTTAGTCAATCGCTCTCATGAAAGATTAATAATAATGCTAACCAATTCAATTGACTATAATTATAAATGTATACAAAAAAATTTTCTAAAGTGAAGGAATAGGTGTCATATCCCAATTAACATACATATTCATCCCAAAGAAACTTTAAACACCAATTATGCCTTTATAATTTAAATGAACATGTTCAAAGCTAAACTAATTCCATTCAATTCATGTCATTGACACATTGACACAATTCACACATCATCCAACAAAATGTTCACACAATGCCAACCTAATAAAACAACTAACACAATACAAAAGTAAATTTTGCACATAATTCATATGCAATTGCATATACATCTCTACACTTGAACAACACATTATACTCAATGTGAGAAGTAAAATAATACAAATAAAGATAAATAACAACAAAGAAAAAGTTAAAGCAATAAAATTTATAATGATTGAGGTGATTATGATGTTGGCGATAGAATTCGGGGACAACTATTGTTTTCCATATCTTCTAATAGATCGTATGTCGCTCGCGCTGGTGGTCGTGTAAGTCCTTGATAATTGGGATTGAACCCTAGCCTCGTGAAGTCCATAAGGGTCATTTGCTGCTTTTCTTAGATTTTTGGTGTTTAGCTCTTCGAATATCTCATTCTCGCCTTATGATGTCTATAATTGATGTGTCTTCTTCATTGTTTGCAATTTTTTTTATATTTAGGTACCAACACTCATATAGGAAAAATATTAAATCCTTAAATCAAAGGAATTTAAATTATATAAAAATTCTATTTAGTCCTCGGTAACGATGCCAAAACTTTTTGAGTAAGTTTTATATATAATAAAACTCTCAAGATCATCGTAAGTATACAGATCATATCTTGTAGTATCAAGGGTATCATTCCAATAAGGACTATAGACACCTAAAAAAATTAAATTGAACTTTTTTTAAGGTACTAAGAAATTGATTTGAAATAAAATAAATAACAAAAATTAAAAATAATAAAATGAAAAAAAGCAAATAAACAATTAAGCTTCCAATAAATTTGAGATTGGTCAAAGTTGAATACTTAGGAACTATTACATCCTTATTTTGTTTCCCTTAATCTTGTTAATTCAATTTATGTTTGATCCAATATTTTCTAAGTTTTTTATTACTCTTTTTCAACATCTAATCAAGTAAACCTAATTGAATTTGATATTTATAGATTTGTAATCTCTCGATTCACAAAACTACTCCTAACTTATTCAATTAGATCTGAAGTAATCCTATAGACAATTAATTTCATAATTAATATCTATCTTTAATTGTTAATTTATTTGTTAATTGTGGGTCGATGAAGTTGCCAACTCTCGTTGCACACCTTAACACTAATTAGTTGACCCACTCTCTTGATTTATTATCAAGTATATGCACGACAATTATCACAAACATTCAAAGATAAATTGAATTTAACAATAAATAAGGCTCACAAAATAATTAGAAAATAATTCCTAATCTAGATTTAGAAACCTATAAACATGTTATACATCATAGAAGTCCAATTACCCATCAAGGGATACAAGGAAAATAAAGGGAAAAGAGTAAAAACTGTTTAAAGCCTTGATTTGGAATGTTGGAATTTCCTGAAGTTATTCTTTGATCTCTCCACTTTGATCTACTTTGATGTATGACTGTTGCCTCTTTTTGGTGTTTTCATGTTCTTATATAGTTCTTTACGATTCTAGGGTTGTGTCTAGGGTTACCCCACTTAATTTGGTTCCAAAAATAGCTCGCCCTCAAAGTATGAAAAAGTAAGGCTTATAAAAACCTCATGGCACGATTTTGCATGGAGGGATGATCATGCCTCATAGAATTCTTCCTTCTCTATCATGATTGTGCTCTCTATCACAATCTTGATTGAGAGCCATACAGTCCCATGCAAGGCCTATCACGATAGTTCCTCCATGAATGATCGTGACATCCTTCACGCATCCTACATCTTTTTCATTCTTTGATTTCCTGATTTCCAACAATCACAAACTCATCAAATACCTATTGAAACATACAATTACGATTAAATTATTGCTCTAAACTTAACAAACACTAAGAATACATACAAACAATAACAATAACACAATTCTAAGCTTATACACATGATAATCATATAAGAAATACTTAAAAACACACTTAAATACATATAAAAACATAATATAATCTACACCTATCAATGTACCAAGATGAGTAGGGGTGTCAACGGGCCAGGCTGGGCCCAAGCCGTCGATGGCCCGGCCTGACCCGTCTAAATAATTTGTTGGGCGGGCCTAGCCCATGGCTTGTGTAGACCGAAAAGGATGGCCCGTGGCCCGGTCCATGCGGGCCGAAAAGACCGGTGAGTTATGGGCGGGCCAGCATCTTTTAATATATTTAAAAAAAATTTTAAGATAATTTTAAAAAATTGTAATATTTTTTAAAATTCATAAATTATAAATTTTTTATTTTATTTTTCATATTTACATAATTTATACATTATGCATATATGTATTTATACTTTTTATTTTATTTTTCATATTTACATAATGTATACATTATGCATATATGTATTTATGTTAATCTTAAAATGAATTAATCACTTTATTAATCCTAATGTATAAATTCCAAAATAATATATAAGTAATTCAGTTATAAAAATAAATAATTACAGTTTATTACATTGAAAATAGCTGCTATTTTATTAAAATTAGAATGCATTTTATAAATTCTTTTGAGTTTTGATTTGTTTTTATAAAATATTTATTTCATTA
>JAOTAY010000007.1:2163851-2179280 GCA_025629805.1 Erythroxylum baracoense | reverse complement strand
TTCCCAAAATACCCTTACACTAACTCTTATTCTTTTCAATTAACACCATAAGCTTTCAAAATTTAATCCATCAATCTCTCCATTTAATAACTTCAATCTTTAAAAAAATTATATCCCCAAAAATTAAAATTAAAGCTTAATCACAATAAAATAATAAAATTAATCCCAAACATATTGAAGAAGAAATCGGGGTCCAACATCTGTTATGTTCTCGTTACCTATGTCTGAAGAAATTAGCAGACAATTTTATATATGTTATGATATTTATTCTGTTTTGATGCAAAATTATTTTCTAAATAATCTTTGAATTTCAGCTCAATTATTGTTATGTGTATTAAGATATTTCATGAATTTTATTTTATAATGTATTTTCCATCACTTAAATGTCATAAATCATACGCATGTGGATGTTAGGCGATTGCTGTGAGTAGTCTCCATCTTGCATCATTATTCCCCACAAAGCTATATGCTTAGCACGGTGATTTTTTTCTCTATATAAGGATGTCAAATGTGGCCCAGCCCAGCAAAGCCCAAAATTGGCCCTAGCCACGGGTTGACCATGGTCGGTCTGATTGGGTCATGGGTCAAGGTCAAGCGAGCCACGAGCCAAGCCTGACTGTTATTTCAAAAATGGTCATTTTTGATGTTTTTCTTTTTAAAAAATAATGGGTCGGGTTGGCCCGACGCTCGTGGTCGGTCAGGCCATGGGCTGGGCCACAAACTGACCTATCCCAGCCAGTTGGGTCACAGGCCACTCTAGCCCATGGTCGGATCGAGTCGAGCCAGGAGTGGTCCGAGCCTGACTCGACCCATTGATAAGTCTACCTCTATGAAGGTCATGATAAATAGGGTTAAGGTTGGGACAACTGCTCTCCGGCCTATTGACAAGTCTACCTTTATGAAAGTCATGATAAATAAGGTTAAGGTTGGGACAACCGAAATGGCCAAAATAGGACACGTAAGGAATATTTTTCTATCTATTCATTGTGTTGTAATCACAAATATTAAGAAGGAATTTAGTACTAAATGTTTGTAAGAGTTATGAAAATTTTCAATATATAAATGACCGTAATAAGCATAACTTATAATGAGATTTCAATGTAGGGATATGATATGTGTAATTTATGACTTGTATAAACCACTTTGAAAAATGTGAGAAAGTCTGTTAACACAGATAACTATATGAATTGTGATGTATGTTTGTCCTATCCTTGAGAATCGTTGGATTGTCTAGGTCTATTTTGTATGCATCTGTATATCTTCCTAGGGGATATTAGGGTATCACAGACAGCTAAGGGCAGAGTTCAAAATGGATTCAAAATATAATTATTATGTCTATGATTACTTAGAATGCAAAGGGTATTAATTTCCATAAAAAATAAGTAGGTAATGGCTTTTTGAGCATAAATAAGCCTATGTTGGTAAGACTTCTAGAATCAAAAATAAAAGAGAGCAAACTTAAAACTAGTCTGTGATTTTTTGGGAAATCTTGAGACATATTGATAAATCACTAAGCCCATAAAAATAGAAGAATCATTATTGCATTCAATCCTAGTATGTTGAAGGTGATTAATGAAAAATATTATACTTAACTAGTAGATTTTAAATAGTTCAAGAATTCTTTGGATAATCCTAGTAGATTTTAATATCAGTCTCTATTCATATGAAGTAGAAGGAGAAAACATAGGCATAAGCATACTAAATGATGGATCTATTAAATGTATTTACAAAATTAGTACAACAAACCTAAAGTTTGATAGAAACCTCTTAACCTAGAGCAAAAATGAGTAAGAAAAATGGCTAATCAGGAAGAAGCATGATAAATATAAGGTGAACAGTCAAATCTCAGCTAGGAAAGCTCATTTTAACAATCCTATATCTTTATACCAGTCTCTGATAGAGGTCTAGATTGCATAATCCTCTATCTTAAGTAATAACCCCTTTAAAGAGGAGCTTAAAATTTTGAACAAAAGGAGAGTTAGTGGCACTATAGAAACTATAGCTCTAAACCAAGCTCAAGAAAAAACATATGCAGATCCTAAAATTGTAAAACTCAAGAAAATACAGAAGTAAGCTTTACTTAGTTACACTTAAGCTACTTAGTTACACTCAAGCTCTAGAGTTCCACTCCTTCCTTCTAAAATAGAGAATAAGAGTACTTTGGTTACATTCAAGCTCTAGAGTTTCAGTCCTTCCTTCTAAAACAAAGAACAAGATTTCTTTGGTTAAAAAGAGGAGATAGAAATTGTAATTACTTCCATAATGCCATACTAATTAGGAAAAATATAACTAGAATTACTATCTTACTTGGACCTAGTGGAGCAATATTCACTTTATGAAAAGATCTGAAGGAAGTTGTATTTAAATCATTTCAAAGATACAATTGGAGAAATAATACGAATAGGGTCTTCTATGTAAGAGCTAAGTATTTTTATCAAAAATTTGATTAATGAGGAGCAAGTTAGAAACTTAACTACTCAATTCAATAAGGAATATATAAGGACAACTCTATTTAGGTTGAATCATAAAACACCAGAGCTTGATGCCTTAAATGCCTAATTTTTCCAAGAATATTGGAATTTGGTAAAGAATTAGGTTTCAAAATCTATCTTAATTTTTTTATTGTAAAATGCTCAAGGAAATTAATATCATTAATTATGCTTAACCCCAAAGAAAAATAACCTTATCAACTTATAGGATTTTAGATATATCTTTTATTGCAATGATTGACAAGTTAATTGCCAAGATGTTGGAAGTAAACCATAAAGTTCCCTTAAAGATATAATCAATGCAAGTCAAAGTGCCTTTATACGAGAAAAAAGCATAAGGGACAATATAGTCATACTTAAGGAACTGATCAAGGACCACTATAAAAGCAAAGTTATCAATAATTATTCTACAAAGATTAACATCTATAAGGCTTTTGACTCAATGACTAAACTTTTATATTAGAGGCATTAGAAGTAATGGGGTTTCCTCCTCTCTTCATCAAATGGATCAAAATGTGCATAACATCCACCTCTTTTTAGCATTTTTATTGGAGAAATCACTTAATCATTCAAAGGAGGGAAAGGACTAAGGTAGGTGACCCCTTATCCCTCTACCTACTCACAATCTGGTTGAGGAGCTCTTAAGGCTAATTGATAAGAACATCAAATAAAAGAGAAAATTTAGCTGCCACTAACAAGTGCAAAAAGATAAAGATAAATCATCTTTCTTTTGCTGAAGATCTTATCTTATTATCTGTAGTAAATGAAGGTTATATAAGAATATGTGCAACAAATCAGTAACATGTCTAGCCAAAAATCAACATAGAGAAGAGTTGTATCTTTATCTTAAGTAATAGGCTCAACAGCCTAAATTGACAACTATTATAAGTCTAAAAATTAAGAAACTCCCTTTTAAATACCAAAGGGTTCCAATTATAACTACACTAGAATCATAAAAAAAGGACTTTTAGTTATTATCTGATGCTATTGAAAGAAGAATGAGATGTTTCAATAGTAAGGACCTTTCATAAACTGGAAGACTTCAGTTGATAACTTTTAGTTCAATCAACTCATCAAATTCGCCTTTGCCCAATACCTTACCACTAATGGTATCACTTACTACATTTCTTATAACTACACTCCTCAATAAAATGGTCTTATTGAACAAAAAAATTGTCATATCACTGAAACATGCCTCACCCTTTTTCTTCACACCTCTCATCCCAAAGTCTTTTGGTTTGAAGCCTTTTCCACTACTATCTATCTCATCAACCTCATACCCACTCTTAATCTCATAACAAATCCCCTTATTAATTCCCATTCACCACCCACCAGATCTCTCTAATTTACGAGTTTTTGGATATACTTGCTTCCCTTTTCTTAGTTCCACTTGCCTGATAAACTAACACTCAAATCCACTCTATATGTCTTCCTTAGCTACTATTATCAATATAAAGGATATCGATGCTTTGATCCTTAAACATCTAAACTTTATATTTTTGCCATGTTCATTTTCTTGAACATGACTTTCTTTATACTCAATCTCCACCAATAATGTCTAAATCCTCCAACTCCACATTTCTCTCACTTCCCTTACCTTCATCCAATTCCCTCAATCTCCTTTACCACTCTCCTTTGTACCTTCCCCACCGCCACCTTATATATCCCTATCTTCCCATCATATGGTCACATGGGCCTGTGATCAAATATATACTCCTCACTCATTTTCTGTCTATATTACCTACTCCATGATTACCACATCTTCCCCTGAACTTTCATCCTTTACCCAAGCCAATAAATTTTCTCACTAGTGTCAGGCTATGCTTGATGAGTTCATTTCTTTCCATTGCAATGATAATTGAACTCTTGTTCCTCCTCACCAAATGTCATTATTGTCGATTGTAAATGGGTATTTCGCACCAAACGTAATCCTAATGGCACTATTCAATGCTATAAAGCTCGTCTAGTGACCAAAGATTGTCACCAAGCTTCAGGTTTTGACTACACTGACACTTTCAATCCTGTTGTTAAACCCACTACAATTTGTCTAATCCTTACCGTTGCTTTTTCAAAAATTGGCCAATCTGCCAATTTGATGTTAATAACGTCTTCCTTCATAGTCATCTTCATGAACAAGTTTTCATGTCCCAACCTCTAGGTTTTTAAGATCCACACTATGCTCATCATGTCTGTCCTCTTCAAAAAATCTTATATGGTCTCAAATAAGCTCCTAAAGCTTGGTTTCGTCGACTGTGTAAAAAGCTTCTTAACCTACCCTTTACTTCCTCCAAATCTGATCCTTCCCTCTTTATTAATTCCACTTCCTCTCACACATCCTTTGTCTTAGTTTATGTAGATTAATTTTTAGTTACTCTCTTCACTTTTTAACAATTTGTTGAAGGTTCCTTAACCTGCAAAATAAATGGAAATGGATGGAAATGCCATAACCTCGGGAGAAAGGAGAACTAATTAACTCACAACCTTCTCTTGCTGTTTAGACTCATCTTTGATTACTTGTTTCCTTCTAGTAATAGGATCATCCCTGTTATTTTAGCTTTCCAATGTTTGGCTTCAATCACTGACGTATCAAACTATCCTATGATGGCTTGGCCATTAATTTTTAGAATATTTTTGTTTAATTTCTAAAAAAAAGTACGACGTATTTCATTTTATTTGAATAGACCAAGAAAATCGATAAGCGACTTAACATACTATATAGTCTTCTTTTTTTTGCATTTTAAAAAGAATAATTAAAAGAATTGAGCCTTTAAATTCAATTTAAATTAATATGTCTCTTAATTAATTTTTTTATTCTTTGTGTTTAACAGCAAGCTTGTTAGAGTATTTCATATTGACTAAACATGAAAATATTAAAAGGTTTATAAGTGATATGGGTCAACTATCCAAATGGCTAGTTCTAGTCATTTTAGCAATAGTTGACCCAAGTTCAATTCTTATTAATGGGCTCTACTCTCTACCCATATTAAAAATTCTAACATGGTATCAAAGCAGGTTTAGTTTGGATTATTAATTTCCCGATTGTTTGTCTGAATGTCCATTCTCAATGGCCCGATCTGGTTACCGTTGCGTTTATTTCAAGTGACAACTGGATGTCCAGTTCTAGTTGCACTTGAGGAGGAACGTTAAAGTATCTCATATTGACCAAACATGAAAATATTAAAGGGTTTATAAGTGATAAGGGTCAACTATCCAAATGATTAGTTCTAGTCATTTCAGCAATAGTTAACTTAAGCCCAATTCTTGTTAATGGCCTCTACACTCTACTCATATTAAAAATTCTAAGAAACCTATTGTCGGTTAAGTTGGTCAAATATTCAAGGTGTTATAACTTAAATAACTCAAAAAGAATAAGATTTATACATATAAAGTTAGTACAAGAAACAAAATCTAGCACTGTCTTACTCCTTTTCAATAAACAGCTAAAGAAAGGGTAGAAAGATATATTTCTATGTAATAACACGGTAGACAGCTGTCCTCATTTGAATAATATTGATAAATTTTACAGTCATTAAATTATGTATTTAGTAATTTATTATAATAATAAATTAAAGAAAAAAATATCACCGTGACTGTTTTCTAGAATGTCTCTCTTATGATTTTTTGTTTGACTTTGTAAGAGAGTTTGAAGTTTCAACTGAGTTAAATAGAACAATGTCGGGAGAGCAAAAGAGAAATTGGGAGCCATTCCAGTCAAATGCAGACAAACTTTACTTGTTCTTATTGTTATTTTTTTCACCATTGAAGTCCAACTTTCGATTAGTTAATATGAACGTGGTCTAATTAATTATCATTTGTTGATTAGGAGCTCAAGGTACTTTGACCCTTTGGTAGTTAAGGTTTCTCTTTGCAATATGACCGCAATCCTATTTTAATGTTATTCTTACAAATTAAATCTTCTGTAATTAAGATGTACATTTCATGCCACTTATTCATGTAAACCGGTCTCTTGTTCTAAATTTGATGAGTATTTCGGGATGGAACCAACATATCTTCAATTCTGATTTGATATCACGGAGAAAGAACACAAAACCTTGAAAGTCAATATCACATATGATTGAGCTAATAAGGACTTGGACTTCTGATATTATCGTAAACAGGATAAAGGAACAAAACTATCGAGCAACATTACAATTTTCACCATTAAATTTAAACACAAAATTTGAACTTACATTAAGTTATGTATCTATAGTCTCTACCTCATCTTTCCTCGATTAGTGATCTTGACTGCCATGGATAAGCAAACTATTCTCATCTTTATAACCTAAACGTTGTGATCATTTTCTTAAGTTGGCAAGTTCTTAGGGGCACACGACCATGCAAGTAAAAGTAACAAGAAGATGCCTAACGAATCAATTAATTATACAACGATATCGTCCGATGAGTTTCCTTGACAAATTTGTTCAACTGAATTAATCAAACTTTGTGCTCTCCTGTAATTTGTTAAGCTCTTAATGATCAAGACAAGTCAACACGCGTTGGTAGACTTTACATCAAACAAGATCATTTCTGTTGAAGATTTGAACAATGATTGCGGAATTCCAATTAACGACGTGGAAAAGTAGTATCATGCAAATGCATGCTAAGCTTATCTTCCACATACATGCAATCTTAGCTGCAATCATTATTTAGTTAGCAACTAAAGGCGACTACCACTAGTAAGAGATCACATTTTCACCAGTCAAAGATAAGAAAAACAAAAACAAAATCAAGGTTTCCATATAAAGTTAAACTTTGATTGAAAGCGGGAATTGACTTTGGTTAGAAAATATCATCACGAAATTAATTAAGTTTTGAAACTGAGTACTTCCAAGGAAGAAAATAGGAAACCACGATGTCTGCTTAGAATTTGATGTGCAATTTTTGAGCAACTAATCACGACGGCTGGGATATCTATCTTTATCAGTTTGGCAATTTATAAAAGTAAGTACTGATTTTCTTGTAAATACTAGTTTGTGTCTCTCATGAATTCCTTCCCACATGGTAATAGGATACGATGGAAACCAGAACCTAAAAAACACAAGTGGCCACCGCAGCACCTACTCTGATTTGATTTTTCCTGTAATCTTCTTGGTCATAAATATTTCTTAGAAAAAATCTACTACAAATCAACATCAAGGCCTTAATTATGAACTCCAACCATTTCCTACCTTCAATTCATTCAGTAGTTCACTTCTAATTGTCATTCCCATATGGGAAAAGCGTATCTGAATGGAATAATGTCTAAAACTTTGAGCTTTAAACTAAAGTAACTTCATGGGTGGACTAGCACATATTTCTTTATGATTGAACGGAATGATTTTTAAGGTCTTAACTATTTTACCTGATGATTAACTGATCTCTGGGAACCATTTCAACAAAACATATACCTAAATGAATAATCAATTAACCTGCACAGTTGAAGCTTCTTCGACGAATTCTTGTGCGATCATACACCGCGTCATATTTTCTTTATGTCAATAAATATAATTGATCTCTTATGAAAATATATTTACATTAATCTGAAGCTTTCTCATAATCGAGTAGTTTTTCTATTATTTAAGAATTCATTTTCTCATGTTATGGAGGTTGTGCTCGTCTTTTATGGAATTTTTCACAAGTGATGTCTCTATTAATATATTCTTATGCAGACTCTTTGAGACTATCATAGCGTTAAGATGCGATGTTGTATTGGTAAATGATGTATGCTTTTCAAATTATCAAGTTCCATCAGCTTAAGAGATGCATGGATTGTAATCTCCGTAGAATTAGAAGTATAGTTGGCAGAAATGTGAGTTATGTTTTTCACTATTGTTTGTACTTTTATTGAATTATACAAATTTTTTCAGAATTTACTTTCATATGAATGACTAAAACGCATCTGTCCTCCTTATCATTTTAGTAATTATTGAATGAAATCGTCTCATCAAGTCAGTAATCACTAATAAGAATTCAATACATAATATATTGAAAAAAGAAATAAGTTAGAACTTTAGAACGTAAGAGTAGAACTAACTTTTCACCCTTGAGTAGGGATTAATATTCAATAAATTAAGAGCTATTCTGAAAAGAAGGGACTAGTTCAAAAGTGACTTTGTCTCTCTTTTTGAAAATGGTAAATCAACAAGATTCTAGTTTGATAATTGTCTTTTAGTTGGAACCTGGACAATTTAGGAGATGCTGCCATTCTTAAGCCTTTTATTCAACGGGATATGACAATTCCTACAGCCTTATCCAACCAGCCCGTATTCAGGCAGAGCTTTATACCTAATTCTCTTTCTTCAGAGATCATTCAAACATGCTTCAATCATAAATGGCATCATCTGGAAGCACACCAGGAGTGGCATTTTCATTAATTATTCTTATAGAGTGGTTCTCCAAGGCAATCTTGGCATGGTACCTTGGACCAAAATTGTATGGCTTAAACATCTACGTCCTATAGCCTCATTTACACTGTGGTTAGATATGCAAGGCAAACTACCAACAGTTGACATGTTAGTGAAGGTCTTAAACATTCCCAGCTGGTGTATACTCTGTAAAAAGATTGAGGAAAGTATTAACCATTTTTTTTCAATATGAATTTGTCACACCTATCTAGAGAGCACTATTACACTAATGTTATATCTATAATTCTCTAGATGATTGGAATACTATAAAAGTCTGATGCCTAACCATTAAACATTCTAATATCACAGTCAAGTGATGCTTTTGTTTGACGTTCTTTTTTCCTTGTCAAAGCTATATGGGATGAGGAACAATCGCATATCTCAAAATAGAAGCATAACCAAGGAATAATTCAATAACAAGCTACTACAATAGATTAGATGTCAAATTAGCTTATACAAATACAGATTTCAAAACTTTGACTATTGTAGCAAAATATGGAATGTGTAATCTATAATCTATAGAAAGCTTGGATTTTCAAAAATGTCGAAACTAGTCATGTAATAGATGTGTTCTCCTCTATGGAGACACTTAGAGTAGTTTTTTCAATTCTACTTGTACATTTTTGCCTGTTATGACTTAGTTCATTACCTTTTTCTATAAAAAATTTTAATAAATTAAGTGTAAAAATGGTAAGTTGGAATATGTTCTTGCTCTAATAGATAGTCTCATCAAGTAAAGATGGTTAGGTAGAAGAACATTCCTATCCCAAAAAATTTGGAGTCTTGGCTTTGGCTTTGGCTTTGTCAAGAATAAGATATTAGAACCAAGAAAGGGAATGATCTATGTATACATACACAATGGAATGAAAGAAAAGTTTAAGAGGAAAAAAATGGTTCCCAATAATTTCAAATTCTTTTGAACAATTATTAGAGATTAGGATTTAGATAAGCAACTATTATGGTTCATTTGTCATATTTGGGAATTTTAGATTGAAAAAAGTTAAGATTATTTAGAAATTAGAATTATTTAAGTTAAATTGGGATTAATGTTAAATTAAGGTTATTTATATTAAATTAAATTTGTCTAGGATTAATATTAAGTTAGAGCTTACTCATATTTATTTGAGTTTATTATGAATTATAGGAATTTATTAGTGTCAATTAGGATTTAGAGATAACCAAAAATTAATGATAAGTTGTTCAATAATAATCTATTTTAAATTAAAATGAGTAGACCTACAAAAGATATTTAGATCAAAACTATGTAAATGAGGCAGAAGTTATGCCTTCCAAATGCAATAATTGGTAGAATTCAATTTGATAGATAGTTGATATGTAATGTTTGGAAGAGCTAAAATATAAGAAGTAGTCAATGAAGAAAAAGAAGAAAAAGGCACAATAGTTACATTATAGCTTCTTAGGTTGTTAGACCATAAAAAGCTTTGATACTATAAAAGATATTTAGAAAAGTAAATACGCTTCATTCACGTTAAACATAAGATACATATATAGAGTTTACAAAAGTTTATAAAACTTTAAGATAAATCTAGGTAATGTCTATCTAAACTGTAGGATAAAGCCGGACAATGTCATCAATCTACAAATAATAATGGTTACAATATATATAGGCTCTAGTTATCCTTATTAAACTATAATGCAATATGGCTTCCATATTACAACTACAAGACAATTAAAATGAGTGTTATGTTAATACTTATGTGGCATTTAACTGTAAAAAAATATAACTATTGTTAGGCTTGTCAATGGTTTTGATGATGACCATATAATATTTCAAAATTCAAATTTGATTTATTTTCTTTTGAAGGTAATAATATAATTCTTAAAAGGAAATAAAATCATAGGATAAATGCTTCCTTTCTTGCTGGAACTTTCTTTATAAACTTACCTTATTTATTTTAGAAAATCCATAAGGATCTTCCTAATCATATATTTCACCTCTTAATGATTGATTAGTGCAAGATTCTAGCAGAGATAATATTGAAGATTCAAAGTCAACTCAAAATAGTAATGAAGCAATGACTAGTTGAAGAAAATGCCTATTTAAAGAAGAGCCAGTGCATTTTGCAAACAGGAGGACAGAAGCCAGAATCTTTGAAATACTTTAGAAGTATCAATATTCCCAAAATTCATATCTTGATCAAAATCTCTTGTGCTTTAGAATGTGACAATTCTTTTTGTGAGAGATCATTAAAGTTAATATAGAGCAAATTACTTCTTCATTTGTTGAGAGCTTGTAGAAGCTAACAAAATATTACTAGTGTAGAAGGTTAGAGAATCTTGAAAAATATATACTCATGAGCTTATAGAGGCTTGATAAATACTACTAGTGTGGAAGGTTGAAGAACCTTGAAAAATATATACTCGTGAGCTTAAAGAGGCTCGTCAAATTACTACTTGGATTTTCATAATGAAACACTCGACTTGGATACTTGAGGACTGGACGTAAACTTGGGTTGTAAGTTGAATCAGTATAAATCAACTGCGTCCTTCTCTCTCTTCTCTTAACTTTCATATTTTTGCGTTATATTGTTTGTGTGTTCATTTCAGCAAGAGGTTCCTTCACTGTTATAGTAAGCTCCTTCTGTTTTCAACTTGCTAAAGGTTCCTTTCATCTTAACAGGCGCCTTCTGTTTTAAATCGTCTTAACTAGATTTATCCTTTAACAGGCTCATGTTATGTCACACGTCTATTACTTAATAGGCTCTTATTTCTTAAATAGGTCTTATCGCATAACAGACTCCTATTGTTGTTTTAAACTTTGACAGGCCCCTATCGTTTTATAAAAATTAAAAGTATCTCTTGCTTGTGTTTGTTTTATCAACTACATTAAGAGTTTTATTGATTTAAGATTAGATTTGAACAACTTGGAAATGTAAATTTTTTTAATATTCTAAAATGTTCGAATCTTACTCGTATTTTAATAGAAATGTTGACAATATTAAAAATACACTTTTTAATATATACATAAGGCTATAAATTTGGTGCAATGAAGTTTAGAATTGCATTTTCTTTGACCAATGTATATATTTGATGGAACCAATTCAGGATTAAAGTTCAAAACAAGTCCAAACTTAAGGACTATTACCTCTCATCAATCATCATCATTTTTAATGAAATTTAAAGAGAAATATCTTTCATCATCATTCGTCAATTCAAAGTAATAAAAGTAAACTTAATCAATTACTTAATTAAAATTCTTAGAATTTGTTCAAATTATATAGTTGTATAGGTTTAATATAATTGCTAAGTATTATTTAAGAAATAGAAACGTAGGTTTATTGCCTGTCATCAATTTATCTCAAGTCATTGCTTAAAATTGTTATTCCTAATCTATAATGGTGAGTGATAATCTACAATTCCTCAAGTCATAGGTGCTTGAAATTCGTGATAATCTACAATTCCTCAAGTCATAGGTGCTTGAAATTCAAGTAATAGGCTAGAAACAATTCAACACTTGAATATTGATTAGTCATCTATTGTTAAATCCGCTTACAAGTTAGAACTAGAGGCAGCTACATATGATTTCTGTATAAGAGGAATGTAACAAATATATAGTAATGATATAGCTATTCTGAAGTTATAACGTTAACATATGATTCTAGCAAATTGTAATATATAATATTCTAAAGTATAAGAAAATAAACTCCTATTACTCAATAACACTTCCATTTGAGAGCGCCCCTTTTTAGTTGTTTGGTTCCAAAATGAAGAAGGAACTCAACTTGGAGAAAACAAATAGAACGGTCAGGTAGTGACATTTTGCATTAATGAATCATCTTTTATATAAACACGACGACTAATAACACACACAAAAGGAAGGGAGATCGAGGACAAATTCGTAGAATAAATGGCATTTTGAAAGGCAGTGTTAGGCATTTTTCTATATAATTATTTTGTGAATTGCTTTCACTTTCGCTTTCGAGGGAGGTCCCATCTCAACCACCAAAAGCAAAAAGACAGGATCTGTGTTAGGCACAGGCACGGGAGATTATGCATACCAGCTACACAATCAAAGTACAGTGTAAATTTGGGTAAGAGATGACTGGATGGAGAATCTTATTCTGTTCTCCTGTATGGATTTTGGATATCAAGTCAAACTGTCCCCTGATTACCACTTATGTACAACCTTTACTTTTTCTTTAATCATCTTTGGAAGGATCTTCTCGTGGCCTCTAATTAATTTATCCCTCGGGAAAATTTTGAACAAACAAACATGTGAAAACGCGTTCCCCTGCTGAAAAGTTTGAAACTCTATCCTCACATCCACACCCTAGCTTGTAATCTTCCTCAACTTGCTTCCTCTTTCTTTCTTTTCTGACTGTGGATAAAGGTTGTGTTTATGTTTGCCTAATCTAATTCTCAAGACGACTTACCAAAAAGGTACAATTTACTTCATTCTCTAATACATTTTGAAATTGATTATAAATTTATGCAGAAAATAAATCAAATCAACAGTTACTTTGTAAGGCTTGAACCATGGTCCAATAAGTGACAACTTCTACCAATGAGCCGAAACCCTATTTCTACGTGCTCATAATGAAGCCATTGAGATAATATTCGGTTTTACTGTATATCTATATATAGTGTATGTATACTAGTTAAATAATGAAAGACTAGACTTCCTTTGTGCTATATTTAGTTTACTTGACAAAATAATTGTTCATATTTCGCCCAAAAAAGGGTTTTAATTTTTAAGTTGCATTACAAAGCTTTTAGATAGTGATTGGTTGTAGCCAGTATGCTTGTCATTTCATATGTGAAATTGTAATATCCAACTAAAACCAAGTAAATACCAAACACATTACTTTTAGGTTAGAATTTAGTAAGTTGACTTGAAGTATGATGCTGGAACTAGTCATCATATCTATATCTTAAGTTAAGATTAATACAAATTAATGATAGTATTTGTATATTATTGCTGCTATGCAGTCTCTTTTAGGTAAATATTGTGCAATCATCATTAGTTAGAATCTATATGCATTGTGAAAATTTTGAATTTCCAACCAATATTTAAGGACTTCGGATCCTCTATCTAAAATAACACTGTTCAATTTTATCTAATGCCTAAAACGATGTGTATAGATATTCAAAATGACATTGTTTTGAGCATTGAATATGATTGGACAGGGTTATTTTAGACGGATGTAAACTCATATTTAAGGATGAAGTTTTGTTTATTGTTTTGATTTCATAAAAGTTGATAGGCTTAACCTTTTCTTCTTTGGGTATTTACTAAAGGCTAGCTTTTTTGCAGTTTGACATTTGTTCAGGGAATCAATACTTAGGCCCTTAATCATCGATATATGTGCACGTCAATCTTTTTGTTATGCAACTTGCAGTCTCTCTCTAGTTCATGCATGCAGGTTGCTTCTCTATATAAAGGAGAGCTAACCCCCTTAAGCTAACATCACCACCAACAAAGCAAGTAGTTTTTAGTAGTAAACTCTTGCTAGTTTCAACTTCTAAGCTATCTCATGGCCTCCATGAAGCTCTTTCTTGCACTATCTGTTCTGTCCCTGTTAGCCTTCTCGGGAAGTGCTCAACTTTCTCCAACCTTCTACCAAACTTCTTGTCCTAATCTCTTAACAATAGTGCGAAATGCAATGACTCAGGCTGTTAATAGAGAAGCAAGGCTTGGTGCCTCCATCCTTCGCCTGTTTTTCCATGACTGCTTCGTTAATGTATGATCACTGTTTCTTTTCCCCGTTCTATGTGTATATTAACCCTTTTATATATGGTCTCAGAAAATGTTTCGAACTCTGAATCAATCAATATATTAATTATATATGGATTTGTAGGGTTGCGACGCGTCTATTCTACTGGATGACACATCAACTTTCACAGGAGAAAAGAATGCAGCTCCCAACGCAAATTCTGCAAGAGGCTTCGAAGTGATTGATACCATCAAAACTCGTGTAGAAGCTGCTTGCAATGCGACGGTTTCTTGTGCTGACATTCTCGCACTTGCGGCCCGTGATGGAGTTGTTTTGGTATACAAAGTCTACTAAATTTCTGTTAGTTTACAATTAAAACGACTAATATTTAACACCATCAGAACAAGCAATAACCAGTAAGTTTAGGTCGACGTTCTTTAATTGAATTTGAATCCCTTTAAGCATCATAACAAACTATTGCTGAGTCAATTACAACTTTTCATATAACACTAGTCGACATTTAGTTAATAACAAGTCTATTCTTGGTTTATCATTTCCTACCTACTACACAAATCCATTAGTATTACGTACCGACAAGAAGATGGAAAAGTTGGTCAGTTGTCCCTCTGTCATGAATGTTACGTGTAGGAGATGATCCAAACACCAGCGTTTTCATCTCATAACATTACAACTAAATAAAGACGACGATGGGTCAAACTCAAGCTATCGTTATTAACGATAGCTTGATTTTGACCCATAGTCTAATGTTATGAGATGAAAACGCTGGTGTTGGTGATAGCTTGACCCAAGGAAAGCTAACTGGAGCGTACTGTGAGTGACCTAGATGGTCTCACTTAATTTGTTGTGTTTAATTCTCTGTTT
>JAOTAY010000007.1:2138698-2155207 GCA_025629805.1 Erythroxylum baracoense | reverse complement strand
ATTGAAAATTGTGCTATTTGAAACTGATGATAAATGAATGTGGATCCAATTTGAGTATGTATTCCGCACGTTATGTTAAAAAAAATTACACCGACTTTTGAATGATTGAGTACATTAGCACGCCATCCTCGCGGGGCACGGGCTCGGATATTATCAAAGATGTCGGGTTCGGGTCTTGCGGAAATGGGGTGCTACATCTTCTCTCTGCTGCTCTGCATAAAACTTTCTTTTCTCTTCCAACAACACCCTCATAGATGTAGATGTTTAGGCCTCTCATTTCTTGCAGAATAATTTGATTGCTGAATTTGTGAGGTTCAACAAAGGCTCTAACAACAGCAGGGCCGCTGTTGTTAGTTATAGAAAGAGGTTCCCTTCGTCACTTCTCAAGCCTTTCTTAAGGGTACTCTCAACGAGGTTTGTCTCCGTTTTGATTCTCTTACTTGGTTGGTTTTTAAAATATTACATTAACTTTGATGTGTTTTCTTTGGGAGTTTGCTAAAATTTATACCTTTTTTATCTGACGTTTTGATCTCATGAATTTTAGATTTACCAAGAAACGCGTTCATGTTTCTTTTCTGTTTTTCCTATCTTCTGTGTTGACTTTCACGTGCAGGTTGTTACATTTCGTATGTGCTTTGAGACTCTGCAGAAGGAGCTTGACAATTATAACTAATACTGTATGAGATGGTCATGAGTGGGGAGAGTCTAGAGAATAGAAGAAATCCTACTGCTGCAAAGAAACTGAAGGATCCACGCACCAAGGGATTTAGCATCATAGGATTTATACAGTGACAAATGGCTAGAATTCTTATGCTTGATTTCCATTTGGACTGCCTCAATTACCAGCAGATAATATTTATTTAGTAATAACATTATTGTAACATATAATATTTATTTGGTGATAAAATTATTGTAACATATAACTTTTATATTTGTGACGAAATATGTAAGACAATATAGCCACTGGTGCAAATTTCTTTTACAACTAATGTAATTTCGTTGATGAATTGATAGTTTTATTTATGATAACAATAAACACATTAGTGACAATTCTTTTTTTGTAAGAACCAATTTTCATTTTTGTGACAAAATGATGTTGACACTTTTTTATTAAAATATTAGTGACTAAGAAGTAATGGACACTAAAAAAATTATTATTGACAAATATTTTGTCACTATTTATAATTATTTTAGTGGTGATATTGTTGTAACAATAAAATGAAGTACTGTTACTACTATATTCGTCACTACTTTATATTATTTGTGTTGACAAACTAGTCATAAATATGTAAGTTGTTGTGACCATATATTGTTGTCACACATTCCTTAGGTTTTAGTGTCGGCACTTTTGTCACAATATAATTAAGTTTTGTTAGGACTTAATTTGTCACTACTTTATATTATTTGTGACGATAAACTTGTCATAAATATGTAAAATTATTGTGACCATATAGTTTTGTCACAAATTTCACAAGTTTTAGTTATAGTATTTGTGTCAAAAATTTGTTGCATAATTGTGACCGTTTCTTAAATTAGTCACTATTTCATTAGTGACGGAAGTATTTGTGACGGGAGGTGATGACTTCAAATATTGGACACTATTAATAATAGTGACTAATATTACTGCTTTTAGTGACAACTTTTACTTTCACTAAAAATACAATTTCTTGTAGTAAATTTCTAAGAGGAGCTTAGACTATGGTGGGTATTTAAAGGGTTTCTGCCACTTGATGATCTTAAAGTGGCAGTCAAGAAAGTGCACAATGAAGGCCTCAAATCTCAAAAGGAAATCAAATATGAGCTGATTTTGATTGGTCATATACATCATCGAAATCTTGTTCAGTTTCTTGGTATGTACTATATATAGGCTATATCTTAAGTACCTATTCAGTAGATAAGACATGATAACCAGTAATACCTTAGATTGGGGGTTGTCATTTAAGATAATTCAAAAGGTAGCTTCAGAATTGATTTTCTTGCATTATTGTTATTCATGTCCAAAATTGGTTTATAGTCACATTAAGCTCAGCAACATTATGCTTAATTCGGAGTTCAGTGCTTATCTTGGCAATTTTGCTTTGGCTATGGTGTTGTATCCACATGAAAGGCACCTCTGTTATTGGAACTCTAGGCTATATAGCCCCATAGTGCTACTTCACTAAAAGAGTTTCTTCCGAGTGTGATATTTATAGCTTTAGTGTTGTTATTTTAAATGTGGTATGTGGTTGATGTGGAAAAAAGTGTGACTGCCATATATTTTTCCTTTATTTAGGTTACATATAAATAGGAGTATAATAGTATCTATATTAGGAAAGAATTCTATATAAATCAAATATCTTAATTATCTCCTAATTTATTTACTTTGACTAAATGTCCCTAATTTCTCTCCTGATCTATTAGGAACAAGTTTCCTCTTAATTAGTAAACTCTTGATTTTACTGCCGCTGATTTCTCCTTTTCAACGCTCCCCCTCAAGCTGGCTTGTAAATGCATTCCATAGCTAGGTTGCCTACTAGGAGATCAAGCTATTTCTTCTTTAGTCACTTAGTGAGTATATCAGTTGTTTGTTTATTGGTTGGTATAAAAGGAACACAGATTAAGCCACTCTCAAGTTTCTCCTTGATAAAAGGTCTGTCCACTTCGATGAGCTTGGTTCTGTCATGTTGAACTGGGTTGTGTGCAATCAAAATGGCAGCATTATTGTCATAATAAACTTTCATATGAAGTGAAATAGGAATCTTCAAATCTTCTAATAACCTCTTGATCCACATTCCTTCACAAATCCCAAGTGCGAGAGACTTAAACTCAGCTTCAACACTACTCCATGGTACTACATTCTATTTCTTCCTCCATTAGATGACTAGATTTCCCCCAACAAAAGTATAGTATCCTAATATTGATCTTCTATCATAAATGCTACCTGCCCAATTAGCATTAGTATAGATTTCAATTTGTACATTGTCACATTTTTTAAACATCAAGCCTCTTCTAGGTGTCCCTTTCAGATACCTTAGTAATATGTAGGCATCTTTAAAGTGCTCTTAACCTAGTGAGTGCATAAACTGACTTATCATGCTTACAACAAAGGCTATGTTAGACTAACTGTGTGATAGATATATTAGTCTTCCCACCTGTCATTGAAATTTTTCCCTATCAATCACATCTTCATCCTTAGTAGGATTGAGTTTTAGGTTAGCCTCAATTGAAGTTTCGGTCACCTTACATCCCAATAGCCTAGTTTCTCTAAGTAAATCAAGGATATGCTTCCTCTAATTCACAAATATTCCTTCTTTTGATCTCGCAAATTCCATTCCAAGAAAATATTTCAATGCTCCCTTGTCTTTAATTTCAAACTCCTCTACTGGCTTCTTTTTCAACCTTGCAAGTTCTTCATAGTTATCCCCTGTTAAGATTATATCATCCACATATACAATTAGAATTGCAATTTTTCTCATCTTAGAATGCTTATAAAATAGAGTGTGATCTACTTGACTTTGATAAAAGCCATAGCTTTTCACTGCCTTCCCAAACCTTCCAAACCATGCCCATGGAAATTATTTTGGGCTATATAAATACTTCTTGAGTCTACACACTCTATTTGGCCAACAATTTTTTCAAAACTTAGTGGTAGACATTTAAACACTTCTTCCAAATCACTATTCAAAAAAGCATTCTTCACATCTAGATGATGTAAGGTCCAGTTAAATTCAACTACAAGAGACAACAAAACTCGAATATAGTTAATTTTAACTACTGAGGTAAAAGGTTTGAGTAAGCCCCCTGGTAACAAGTCTCGCTTTGTATCTTTCTAAACTTGCATCAACCTTGCACTTCACTATAAACACCCATTTACAACCAACTATTCTTTAGTTTCTAGGTAACTCTATAACTTCCCATGTCCCATTTTTCACTAGAGCATGCATCTCCTTCATTACTGTTGATTTCCATTTTAGATCATCAAGTGCTTCCTGAATGTTTCTCGAAACAAACAAATTAGAGATTTTTTTTATGTAAATGCCCTATGAATATGATATAGTTTATCATATCAGAGATATTTTTCAATAGGATGGTTGGTATAAGACCAGTTTCTTTTCTGAGTATTATGGGAATGTCAAGTTCAAAGCAAGTATCAAGAACAGAAATAGTATTGGATAGTAGAGGTTAGAGTACCTTGCATGCCTACGGGCTCATCATTTAGGATGTTTGATTGATGTTGTAGCTTGGGAACAGTAGGCTCTCTACTATTTTGATGATTCTTCCTCCTTATATAAACTCTAAACTTAGGTTCCTGTCCTTTAGGATCATCTAGTAGTATTTCTCCTCCTGTCTAATTTTCAACATTTTCTAGCTCTATAATATTAGGAGTAACTAGCTTTTGTAGATTTTCAGGGGAGTCTACAGTTTTAGGCAAGGGAGTGGGATTATCTTCCCGAAAATTTTCTTCGCTTTGTTTCTTTCACTGAAGAAAATTTTCCTTAAAAAAATGTTGATTTTTAAGAAAGGAGACATCCATAGTGACAAAGATTTTTTAGGTTATGGGATTAAAACATTTATACCTTTTTTTATTTGAGCACAGCCTACAAAGTCACCTTTTTCTACCCTAGGATCTAGTTTAGACCACCCCCTAACAGATAAATGGATATAAGTAGTACACCTAAAAACTCTTGGTGGTAAATCGGAATAGATTTGAGCTTCAGAAAAAAAAATTTAAAACACTCAAGAGGTGTACTATAGTTAAGAACTTGAGTAGGCATCCTATTTATCAAATAAGATGTTATTAAAATAGTTTCCCTTAAAGAAATTTGAGAACATTTTTAGAAAACATAATAGCACAAAACACGTCTAGCAAATGTTTGTTTTTCCTTTCAACAATCTTATTTTGTTGATAAGTGTCGACACAAGTAGATTGATGTTGGATACCCTTTTGCTTTAAAAAATTGCCAAGATTCTCATTAAAATATTTAATGTTCTTATCAGTATAGAGAGTTCCACTTTTCTGTTGAAATTGGTTTTCAATAATTGTATAAATTTTTTTTAAATAAGGTTTCAACTTTTGATTTTTCACTCATCAAGTAAACCCAACACAGACGAGTATGATCATCAATAGATTTCATAAACCATTTTCTTCTTGAAACCATGTTGATTTGCGAAGGACCCCAAACATCACTATAGATAAGATAAAATGGTTTTGAAGGTTTATAACATTGTGAGGGATAAAAGGACTTATGACTTTTTAACAAAATGCAAATTTCATAATGAAATGTTGAACAATCCAATCCTTAAAATAACATAGGAAAATTTCTTTTCAATTATAGAAAACTAGAATGTTCTATAATGCTAAAGCATAATTTGATCCTTGATAGAAAATGAACTAATATTACTCAAGCCCTAAGATTTTTTACCCTTGAAATCTTCATCATCAAAATAGTAGAGACCATCTATCATCCTAACACTACCAATCCTCCTCCTCGAACTCTGGTCCTTAAACACATAATGAGATTCAAAGAAAGTAACTCTAAAGTTATAATCTTTAGAAAATTTACTAATAGATAAGAGATTACGAGTAAGTTTAGGTACATAGAGAACAAATTTAAGGGACAAAGTACCAAATAAGGTTACCAAACCTTTACCAACAATAGGGGAATATGACCCATCTATCGTATGGACTCTTTCATAACCAGAGGAAGGGTTATAAGTATAAAACAAATTTGAAAGACTTGTCCTATGTTCAAAGGCTCCTGAATTAATGATCCAAGGGGCAAAAAAAGAATAACATACTAGGGCATTAAGATTCCTACTTGAATGTGCCGAAGAAGCATTAGGTGCACCTAACAATCCAGAATTAGATTTTAGCAGCTTTAGGATGTGATCTAGTTGCTCTTTGCTGAAAGGGCAGTCTTGGTTTCATGAGTAAAGGTTGGCTCTCATTTTTCCCCTTCCAATTTATTGGTTTTCCATGCAACTTCCAACAAGTTTCACGTGTGTGCTTTGGCTTATTGCAATAGTCACACCAAACACGAGGTTCTTGCTCCAATTTCCCCTGGACCATTAGGCTAGCACAAGCCTCTGCAGCAAGGGCAAACTTCTTCATTGTTCTGTCAGGTTTTTTCTTCCCTAACATAATAAGCATGTGACTTTCTTCCCTCCGGACTTTAGAAAACACTTCTCCAATAGAGGGAAGGGGCTATCTGCCAATAATTTTGCCTCTAACTTCATCAAACTTAACATTTAGTCCAATAAGAAATTTAGATGTATGATTATCCTCTACCTTTTTCTTACAGCGGTGGTAATCTTCTGATGATTTTCACTCATAATCATCACTGAATAAGTCTAAATCCTACCACAAATGTTTCAAAGTATTAAAGTATTTGGTAATACTTTCCTCACCTTAGCGAATTTCTCTAAGTTTCAGTGTCAACTCAAACACTTGAGACTGATTGCCCAACTCTAAATACATGAGATTGATGTTGTCCCACAGCTATTTAGCAGTATGATAACATATATAATTGGAGCTTATTTCCTCCTCTATAGAATTTACTAACTAAGTTATCACCATGGAATTTTCAGTATCCCAAGTGCAGTAACCTAGATCCTCAGGGGAAGGTTCATTCTTTTCTCCTATCAAGTAGATAATTTTCCCTCTCCTTGTGATATACATCTGCACTGATTGAGACCAGTGTAGAAAATTCTCTTTGTTTATCCATATAGTTGTAATTTGGACAGAAGGAGAATCTGAGGTAGGTAGATAAGAAGCATTGGTTTTTTTAGTGGGGTTATGAATTTCAGAAGAGCTTGGTTGATTGGTAGGGATGGTGGTGGATTCAGATACATAATCAGACATGATTATAGACAATTAGGGTTGATAGACGACTAGGGTTTTAATTTTTGGTAGGGATAAAGCTTGTAGGAGACAATTAGGGTTTAATTTCAACTTGGCTCTGATACCATATGGAGAAAAAAAGTTTGATTGCCATGTATTTTTCCTCTATTTAGGTTGCATATAAAAAAGAATACAATAATATCTATATTAGGAAAGAATTCTATACAAATAAAATGTCCTAGTTATCTCCTAATTTACTTACTTTGACTAAATCTCCCCTAGTTTCTTTCCTAATCTGTTAAGAACAAATTTCCTCTTACTTAGTAGCTCCTTGATTCTACTGCCATTGATTTCTCCTTCTTAATAGTTGACATATGCTATTCAGCGAGAATAATGAGGGATTTCATAACTTGGTGGATTGGGTACAGTGGTTGCACCGCCAACAAGGAATATTAGAGGTCGTGGATGAGAGTCTCAAATATAACTATATGGTTAAGGAATTTGAGAGGTTGTTGTTGCTGGCTATAGTATGCTGCATCCTGATTCGAGGCAAAGGCCCAACACCCACCATATTTTAAGCATTATATCGGGAGCTATGATCTCACAAATCCTACCTTTCAAACTAGCTTTTCTAAAAACACCAGTAGTAGTAATTGATTCACTTGATCATAGTACGAACATGGAAATTATACATGGTGTCACATAAAGGAAGTGAGCAATCTTAGACCAATCTTCCCCTGTCTCATATTGACATCTTTGCTCTAGCAATGCAATGTTGTAGATAACTAGAGAAAAAAGTGACAAAGGCAGGTCATTTTCCAGTAGGGAACAAAGTTTAAGGCAGTTAGCAATCATCAATTAATTAAATAGGGTAGGTCTTACAGGTAAAAATTAATTAATTTTTATATTTTATTTTAAGAAAGTGGGCCTCATCATGCCACATCAGAGTTGAGATGGCAATGTGGGGCTTACAAAAGAAATAAATTATTTTTAAAAACTACCATATCATTACTGACCTGGCAAAAAACTAATGACGTCATATAATCATCAGTTTTTTTGTTATTTTAGGGTTATATTTATATGTTTTCTAAAGGTTAGGGTTTTATTTGTATACTCTTAAACCTTAGGATTAAATTTGTTGATTGGTGTGAAACTTACTATCAAAATTAACCCTTTTGCCGATTTGTTTATTACAGAGGTATTAACAATTGTTCCTCATTATGGTATTACAACACCCGTTGCTAACTAATTTACTTAGTTATAATAAAGGTATAGTGATAATCAATTTTTATAGTAGTTTAGTTGCTATCTTATAGTCATTTGTATTTTTTGTAATTCTAGTAGGAAGATATCAAATCTTATTATTAAGGTTTCAAATCTTCACTTTGGATTGTTTGTAATCCTTTTTATCTTTGTACAATATTATTTCTTTAATTTTTCTGAAAAAGATAATTAGTAGCAAGTGAACGCGAAGACAGGGAGAGGAGGAAGATTTAGGTACAAAAAAGACAAAAATGATTAGAAGAGAGAGAGAAAACAAAATCATTTCGTTCTTTATCTAACATATTTGTTTATTACAATAGTATAAACAAATTTTCCTTATTATAGCATCACCCACTTGTAGCTATCTAATTTACTCAGTTACAATAAGTGCAGTTTTTCATTAGGTGAGCAATGTTTAACTAAATATTTGATGTTTATGTGATATTGCTTTCATTTATACTTATAAGTATTAATTCTCACACTTTTCATATTCATTGATATATAATAGTGCCTCTCCCTGCTTTAAGGAAGTGTTTGTAAAGTTCAAATAAAGATTTTCAATTGCATCTTTATGTGAGCCATTAGTCTATTGCAATATTAGTTAAGTTACAAATTAATTATAATATTTCACAATTCGAAGATCCAAGATAACTTCAAAGGCTCTTTTTATGCGCTTAGTGTTGCTGATAATTTTGTAGCAATCATTTCCTTCTTTAAAATATACTCCTTCATTTGAGATATATGGAATGTTAGATGAATGAGGGACCCTGGTGAAAGTAGCAATTTGCAAGTCAACTTTTCAACCTTCTCTAAGATCTACTACAGCCATAATACAATGAAGAGAGTTTGCAATTGGTCCTCTTTTGTAAGGAACGTTGTCTATAAAGTCGAAGCTTAAAAAATGCCTATTGTCTAGCTTTTCCTTCTTTTATCTACTTATTGCTTTATTTGACTGTGTGCTCTCTTAGGATTAAATTTTGTAATGGCCAAGGATGTTTCTCTATCCTTCATGAGTTGATCCACCACTATATTCTTAGAATCTCTAGCAAGGTAAGGAACATACACAAGGGATTTAGACTATCGAAAGGGTGTATCTCCACATAAACATCACAAATAAGTCTCTAATATTTTATTAATTGTATTTTTTTACTTATCAAATTAGAGGTGGTATACAATTGAAAAGTTCAAGCTTACCTTTTGCAGTTTGAAAGTTTCTGTCCTAAAAACACTCAGAAAAATGGGGTCCTTATCACTTATTATACTTTCTGGCGTTCCATGAAGTTCAAAGACATGATCAAAGAATGTTTGAGTTATCTAAGTAGTGGTGCAGAGATGTTTAATAGGTATAAAGTAAGAATATTTACTAAATTTACCCACTATTACAAAAAAAATGCTTGATTTTCCTCTAGACGTCAATAATCCTTCTATAAAATCCATACTGATCTCTTCCCAACACCATTTTAGAATTGGTAAAGGTTATAGCCTTCTAGGGGATGCAATGTTCTTATGTTTATTCTTTTAGCATATGAGACACCCTACTTAATAATATCTTGAATGATCACATTCTTCTCGTAACTTGCTTTAATTTCATTTAGAAGTTGAGTATGGAATTGAGAGACTATTATAGTTAGCAATTTGGTGCTTATGGTCTTTGATAGAGAAACTACTTCCTTGTCCTACTTTGCACTTTTGTATATAACCTTAAAATCATACGCAAACAACTTTGGTAGTTATTTTTTGAAAACGCGTAGTACTTCTCTATTCTAGCAAGTACTTGAGGCTCTAATGATCAATTTGTACATAGAATTTCCTGTCATTGAGGTAATAGTGACATTGTTTGATGGCGTTGATGATTGCTAAAAACTCCTTCTCATATTTAGAAAGCCCCAAGTGTTTTGTTGCCAATGTCTTACTCAAATATTCAATAGGGTGTCTCTCTTATTGAAGCATTGCTTCTATGCCTATGCCATATGCATCTACTTCTATGATGAATGATTGTGAGAAGTTAGGCATTGCTAAAATTGGTGCTATTATAAAAGCATCCTTTAATAATTCAAAGGCTTATTATTGTTTCCCTTCTTAATTCTAATCCATGCATGCTTGCTTCTTTAATATTTCTAATAAGGGTCTGGCCAAGCTTACATAGTTTTTGATAAGTCTCTTGAAATAACTAGTGAGTCCCAAGAATCCTCTCAATTCCTTGAGTAATCTCAGGACCGGTTAATTGTGAATAGTTCTATCTTCTTCTCATCATTAGCTACTCCTTTGGTCAAATTGGAATGACCTAAGTATTCAATCTACCTTGCCCTAAAGATTTGCTTACTTTCCTTAATGAATAGTTGATGAGCTTTGAGAATTTTCATAGCCTTTCAGAGATTATCCAAATGCTGATAGAAGGAGCTACTATATATTAGGATATTAAGAAAAAAATTAGAATGAATTCCCTTAATATTGGTATGAATATCTCATATATTAAGCTTTAAAAAGTTGATGGGGTTATTAGTCAAATTGAGGGACATAATAAATAGCTCCTAGTGGCCCTCATAAGTTTTAAAAATTGTCTTAACTATGTGTCTTCCTTAGGCACCCTAGGTAACAAGATCTTCAACCAGGTTTGGAGTACCAACTTGATCCCTGTAATTCATTAAGCAATTACTCAATTAGGGGCATACGAAACTTATCTTTGATTGTATGCTTATTGAGATTTCTGTAATCAATACATATTTTTTAGGAGTTGTTATGCTTTTTGATAGTACTATTAGGGATATGGGTTAAGGCTATGCCTGATGAACCCTTGTTAAATCAACTCCTTGACTGAACCTATCTATTACATCCTTCTACACTGTATAGTATCTATAAGATCAAATGTTGATTGATTATAACCCTTTCTTCAGCCTAATTATGTGATCATATTTCCTATTAAGGCAGTTGATGGGGGCTTTTTCAAATATTTTCCCAAATTCTGCCAATAATACACATTGATCAACTCATCAAATGTATCAGATTGCTCCTCCAGATTTATCTGTTGTATCTGGTACTCTAAAAGATATGAGCAGCAGACTGTATAATCCTTTATTCGTTGATCCCTTAAAGTAATTTATTGAAGCCTTTTATAGAGACTAACTTAGCTCTTTTGCTTAAAATCCCTTATCATTGTAATCAAGTAGCTTTCCCATTTAAATTTCATAGTGTGAATCTTGAAATTACATAATATATTATTAAAAGTTATCTGCCATTATATTTTCTTTTTAATTCAAAGAAGAAAATAAGAAATATTGAAGGCAAATGTTGCATTTGTGAAGTGGCTTAACCTCTATCTATAACAACTGATGAGTGTCACACTATCAGAAGAGAAGAAGATGAAACTATTAAAGCTCAACAAGCTAATAACACATTCCCCTCCCTCACTCCGCCGTCGTCTATTACCGTATCTCCTCCATGCTACCAACCTTTCCTGTTCTTCTTCTTCTCCTCAAATTTCTCCATGGTCTGGTCTCCGAGCCTGGAGAGACAGCCCACTTAACGAGAACCGATTTTGGGGACCCAGTGGCCCGGAGGCTCTCCCACTGTCAATCGATGATGAATGTGCTATGATGGTACGTTCTACTTCCTCTCTCGCGGAACTCGGCGCATTGGTTCTCTCCACAAGTGACCCTCTGTCAAAATCCAAGCTTTCCCATCTCGCTTTCTCCAAATGGTGCACCGAGAAGCTTCCTATTGGCAGCTGCGTGCCCCCTTCGACACCTGCTCGTCCTGATAACCCTGTCTTGGTTAGCTCGTCCCCTTAAATGTTATTGGTTTTCTCACAGATTTTTTCATGGCTGTAAATTTAAGTACTGGTATACTGGGAGGAAGTTAAGGCCTTTTATGCATGTATTCAGAGGCCAATCTACTGAGTACTGTTGTTGGTATTGCTGTTTTATTATTGATCTTTCTCTCAAAGGTCATTGCAAGATGTTTCCAAAATAATTCTATATATTTTGATGAATGGGAACTCCATTTCCAAAGAAACTTTATCTAAAATGGATTCTTGCTTACAATAGTTAATAGAAAGTATTTTGGAAGTAGAAGTAAACTGGGAAGCACAATGGAAGAACTTTATTAATCTGTATTCAGAATGAAATTCGTCATTAGATTAGCATTTTCTGTGTCCGAATCTAATATGACATTCCACAAGAACGTAGTGGAGGTTCAATTTATCTTTTTTTTCTTTGTGAAACTACTTGGTCCAGTTAAATTCATGATTTCAACCAGCCCCCTTCCTGAAAATTACATGCTCCTAACAGCTTGCACCATGTAGCTCAGACAAAATGGTAGTAAATAGGAGTCACGGAAGTGGGATTGCAGAGAGAACAATTTAAGGGTGAGCGACATTCCTTGTGTTGAATTCAGATGTTGCAGTTCCAATCACTGGATTTATAGCTCCAATCAGTAACAGCTGAAACAGAGTTGAGAGGAAGTCCCATGGAAGTTAGTATTTTGGATATGTCATCTTTTTACATATTCCAGTTATTTATATGCAAATTTGTTGCAGTACTTTTAGGTCAGATACTGCTTAATTTCAAACATTCAACATCTGAGATTATCTTTGCTTTGTTAGATCATTTGACAACTTTTTTGCTATCTTAGATAACAAGATGATGTTTTTTATCTTCTTTTCAGTTTTGGTAGTCAGATATATTTGCTCAATTCTGTATCATATTTCCAAGATTAGGTCTCACCCAAGGAAGTTCCAGCTCCCAAAGATTCAGGCTTACCGCTTAATGCTTATATGCTTCACAATCTTGCTCACGTGGAGCTTAATGCAATTGATTTGGCATGGGATACTGTGGTTCGTTTTTCATCTATTAGTCAGATTCTTGGAGAAGGATTTTTTGCTGACTTTGCACATGTTGCTGATGATGAGAGTCGGCATTTTGCTTGGTGCTCTCAGAGACTTTCTGAGCTTGGCTTCAAGTATGTAGACTTATTGCTTCAAGTAATAATTAGTTCCTTGATTGTTGGATTTAATAGTTAGAATTCCTCATGTTTTCAGATATGGAGATATGCCTGCTCATAATTTGCTGTGGAGAGAGTGTGAAAAATCATCAGACAATGTTGCAGCACGATTGGCCACCATCCCATTGGTCCAGGTATTGTAGTGTGAAGGATACATGGTTTCTATATCCTAGTAATCTGGAACTCATTTTTGACAACTTTAAGTAGAAAGCATGATGTGAGTCTAGTATTTCAGTTGGCCTTTTTTGTTTCCTTTGTCCTGCCATTTAAGTTTTTATGCTCATATTGTCATGTTCAAATATGTGATGCAGTAATTCGGTGCTTTCAATCATAGATACCTGAACAAAGATAAGTCTTTTGTGGCAAATATGCAAACTTTAAATGTGATTTGGAAACACCAATAGTGTGCCTTAAAATTTTTTTGATGGAATTCTTAGAAGTTTTCTGAACTCAAACGTGGTACCCATGCACCAGTTTAAGTAATTGTCATCTTTCTATTTCTCACGCATAGTACTGGCTCTGCAATAATAAAAGATTTAACGAGTTCTGCATCAAGAATGAATTACTAGACTTTTCAACAAGCCTTGTTTGGCTTCTGAAGTCTATTTCAACGTGTCATTTCATGAGGATACTGCCAAAGATTGTTCATTTGCAGGAGTTCCATGCTTAATTGTAAATGACTTCTTAAGTTAACCAGTAATGTTCAGAGTAAAGACATTGACATTTTCCTTAATCTTCTTTTATCCCTCAAAATTTTCATATGGTTTAATATATCTGAAAAAGGTCATCCTAGTTTGTTAAATAGACTAGTTTGTTAAATAGACATATAGACCCTGTCTATTAATTTTTCATTAAAAATTTGACAGAAAAGAAACATGATACTTGTTGGTTCCATCAAAAAAGTTGTTGGAAAACTAACAAAAGGCATGTGCATATTAGAGGAATTTTCAGGAATGAGTCAAATCACAGGGGAAATGTGTCTTTATCCCTAAAATTAAAGCACTGTACTTCTTCTGCCAATCAAGTCATTTTGCTATTATATGCAATAGGAATACCTGTTACAAAGTGAACTATTTTAAATCAATATGACATAACAATGCTTTTTAATTCTTTAGGAAGGTAATGCCTTTTAGTTATCTGAATTCAAATTCCTACCCAGTTGATGGATTTCTGTAGGCATGTATATCTTGTATATTCTCTGTTGCCTCTTCTTCTTTTTAGTGTAGTTCTTACTTTTAGGTATGCTAGTGCAGAAGAAAACAATTTGTGCTTTGACAGTTTAATCAAATTATATTCTTTATGCTATGTAGTGTCGTATCCCCCTTGAAACTGTTGTGGCTGGTTAAGCTTAGCTTCCTGATTATCTGTGGGTTTTTAGGAGGCTAGAGGACTTGATGCTGGGCCACGGCTAGTACAAAAATTGATTGGTTGTGGAGATCACAAAACATCCAACATTGTGGCTAGAATTGCTGATGAGGAAATTGCACATGTCGCTGTAGGTGTCTGCTGGTTTGTCTCACTTTGTCAGAAAATGAACTGCTCCCCTTGTTCAACTTTTAAAGGTTTTTATTCTGCATTCTATCATCTGATATTATTGTGAGTGCATTTCTTGAAGGATCCGAAGCTGCAGACGTTATTATTAATTGCTATTCTTCTTTTTCAAATGTGCATGAACTTGCAGACTTGCTAAGCGAGTACAAAGTGGAGGTGAAAGGGCCCTTCAATTATTCAGCTAGGGAAGAAGCTGGTATCCCCCGCAACTGGTGAGAATTTGTACCTTGGTGATTTCCTGGGTCAAGTACGAAGTGTATAATAATTTGGTGTTACTTTTTGACCCATCGGTTGTTGGTGTTTGAAATGAGCACCAATCTTCATTCTAATCAATCTTCATTCTATCTGTTTGCATATGAGGGCCATGACAGTTACTTGTGTCATTGTTTGTTAAGGTATGATAAATCACTTCCAAGTAAGCAAGGAGGGAATAAGAGGCATGTTAAAAACGAACAACTATCTATGGTATGTGATTACAATCTCTATCGCTCATACAGACACACACATATACAAATAATTACGGGTGAGAACAACTTCGTGGATTATTTGTATGTCAATGTTTAATTGGTAAAAATGGACAATATTGCAGGTATATGAAAGGCTTAATACCATCATATCCATGGAATGTCAAAATGCGAATTCAGGATGATGTGCTCTTGGATCTAATATACTCTTTTAACTGGTACGCCTGTTGCAAATGTTATTTGATTTTCCTTGCATTATATTACCAGAGGACGAACTCAACTTCGCTTCCAACATGACTCAGCTGGCAATGATGCGGTATGATCCGAGACTTGCATTCAAGTGGTAGCTGTAATTTTGACACTGTTGTCCCTTCTGAAGGAGGCATTGAACTGAACTGGGTATAGTTTGGTTTTGTTCATGAATAGGTTAAGTTGCCTGTTCCATACTTTCATCACGTTGTGTATATATGTATCGTTGATTCCTGTCATTGGTGTATGTAATATTCAAACCTCAATTTCCAGAGTTTCCTGTTCACATCATTATTGTACTTGCTTGCACGTTAATAAGAGTATATGGATAAAATTAATGGAGATACTTATGATATAAGAAATTTTTAAAAAATTAAAAAAATTACTTGATGTTTAAAATTTTTAATTTTTCGAAAAAGCTCTCTTAAATTTTGATTAAAAATAACAATAGCACACATGTGACATAAATATTACACGTGATATGAATATTATATATGAACTAATATAATTTTGCTTATATCAGTTCAACCTAATTCTTAAACTTAAAGTAAATTAATTATAATAAATTATTAATTTAAGTAAAGTTTAATTAGTTCTAGATAGGTTTAAGAATTAAATTCGATTACCATGTCAATAATATTTTATTAGTCTATGTATGATGTTCATATTGTGTGTTTTTTTGTTAATTTTAACCGAATTAGGGGTTTTCTTAAAAATTAAAAATTATAAGAAATTTTTTTGAGAATTTTGAAGATTATGAGTTGTTCTAAAGTTTTTCAAACCACATGAAAGATATATGTCTTTTGTCCAATTATTTATTTTTGTTGAGTTGTGATGTGAAGTGCTTCTGGGCACATATCATTAGGAATAGCAACAAACTGTAAGGCTGTTTGGTTCAAGGAATAGAATAGATAAGGAATAGAATAGTTATTCTTTAGGAATAGAAAAGACGAGGAATAGAATAGAATGAGTATTACTTTGTTTGGTTCACGAAATAGAATAGATAAGCAATTCTATGCTAATGTTTAGTTTGAAAATATAAACTTGGAATGATAAAGGAATAATTAACAAAAAGACCAAATTATCTTTATCATTGTCCTTATTATTATTATTATTATTATTATTATTATTATTATTATTATTATTATTATTATTATTATTATT
>JAOTAY010000007.1:2114184-2124293 GCA_025629805.1 Erythroxylum baracoense | reverse complement strand
CATGAGATGTGTTTTCCTAATTTCTCTGATTTACCACACTTGGACCCGTTTCTCTAGTCCGACCCGTTCTATGGAAAGGGGATGTTACACAGGGCCATAACTTTGAACATATACATAAGGAAAATTCTTCAACTCTTACCTTCATTACTGAATCAAAACAGAATTTGTACATAGCTGTAGTTACATATCAAGGTCACAACAATAGTGTAAAATATAAATGAATGTTTATGCTTGATATGCTTATAAAGCTACTAAAATATAGTCGAACTGACTTAGTTACAAAAGTAGATATCCTGGAGTTTGCCAAAGCTTACAAGGATCAATTATCTTCTCGTTCTGCACTTGAGGGGTGAAAAATAATGGGTTGAGCTATGAAGCTCTGTAGCTAATACATTTATAGCCATTGGTAACGAGCTACACACAATCATTTTAATCTAACAATTACATTATCTACAGTTCTAGCTTAAAGCACTCACAGAAAAAAAATGTTATCACATAAATATCACATAAATCATATCATGTATATTTAACCTACAACATAAGACTCAAGAGTTTATCATGCTTAACATATCAAGATGAAATTCACAAACATAATGGCTTGAGAGAGTCCTATAGAACGAAATGAAGAAATCAAAGTTCACACCATGAACAAAATGAGTCCGTTTCTTAGGAGGTCATGTGCAACAAGTAGGCAGCTGGGAGAAGGCTTTGAGTCAATGTGCACGTGACAAACGAAATGGTATCTCTCTTGCCCAAACACAAGCAAATTTCAATGCTCAAGTCATTTCATCACATACTCATACTTTCATACTTCTTATGCTTTTTTCTCTTTTCATTAATACCAAAAACAGTAACATCTTTCAAGGCTTAACATCAAAAATAATGGGTTGAGCTGCGAAGCTCAGTGGCTAATATGTTTATAGCTATTGGTAACGAGCTACAAACAATCAAGCAATATATATATATATATATATATCATTTTAATTTAACAATTACATTATCTACAGTTCTAGCTCAAAGCACTCACAGAAAAAAATGTTATCATATAAATCATATCATGTATATTTAACCTACAACATAACACTCAAGATTGTATCATGCTCAACATATCAAGATGAAATGCACAAACATAATGGCTTGAGAGAGCCCCATAGAACGAAATGGAGAAACCGAGTTTACACCATGAACAAAATGAATCCGTTTCTTAAGAGCTCATGTGCAACAAGTAGGCAGCTAGGAGAAGGCTTTGACTCAACATGCACATGACAAATGAAATGGTATCTCTCTTGCCTAAGCACAAGCAAATTTCAATGCTCAATTCATTTCATCACATACTCATACTTTCATGCTTCTTGTGCTTTTTCCTCTTTTCATAAATACCAAAAATAGTAACATCTTTCAAGGCATAACATGAAAATAAATCATAGTGCATTGTCTAACAATTGAAACAATTCAAAGTCAAGCATTTAAGCATGCAAGCAAGCAAGAAATCAGCTCATTAATATAATAACTATAAACATACTACCCACCTAATTGATTGTAAATCCAAACTTAAGTTTGCCTTTCCTTTTGCTCTTGCCTTGGATTTTCTTGGTTTCCTTCAAACAAACAAGTTTTTATTCAACCAAATATACAACTAGAAAATCCATAAAGCTTTAATAATAAAAAACAAGTAAGTTTCTTGGTCCTCTCCTTTCTCCCTTTTTTTCTAGCACAAGAAACTCTTTTTCTTTAGTTCCTTTTGCTACCAAAGCAAGAAGAAAAGATGAAAGTTACCTAAGACTCAGATGAAACTACTCCTTCTCCTTCTTCCTCCTTTTTCTTTCTTTCCTTCTTTTTCTTTTCTGGTTCGTTTTCTCCTTCTCTTCTTCTAGTTCATTCTACATTTTTTTTCTTTCTTACTAAATTTTCCAGCACATTTCACGCACTCTTCACTTCCTCTTTCTATTTCTTTTCTTATTATTGAAGAACACTTTTAGTCCTTCCAAATTTGCCCTTCCATATTTAATTTAATGTTTACTTGCCCCTTTGATTCTCTTATGTCTATTACGCACTAACTTAATTCTAACATCTATATTTAATTCATGTAAACACATGTAAATAAAAATATTCATGACAAAACTCCAATAGATTCAAATTTGAAAAAAATTATAATTTCTATTCATGCTTGCTAAATTAATGGACTAAATTGTAAGAAAGATGTCGGGTCCAACAATACTCTTATACTCAACTTCGATGCTGGACCAAGCAACAATATTTTATTTATTGGAACTATAGGAAATGACATTAGGACAAAGAAAGAGATAGTATCCAGAAGTAGAGCGTAGATCATCAAAATAGTTAGCCCAATCAACATCACAGTATGCTTAGATGGTAAGGGAGTTGTGCGACTGAAGTGAAGGTTGCAAGAGGTAGTGGAGGAAAGGTATTGTAGAATTATTTTAATTGTAATCTAGTGAATGTCGATAGGAAAATGGAGAAATTAATAAGCTTTGTTGATAACAAATATATATTAAGGAGGGTAAGACAAAGGTACTGAAGAACACCAATAGTGCTTCGATATTCAGTAGGAACAAGAAGGGGATGACCATGATTTTTGGATAGGGCAAGGGAGGGTGTAAAAGGATTGGTAGTAGGTTTTAGAGTATCAAGGCCTATACAGTGAAGAAGATCTTGAATGTATTAAGTTTGGGTAAGGAAAAGATCATTAGGTGCGGGGAGAGCTTTGATTTTGAGGAAGTGATGGAGATGAGCAAGATCTTTAAGGGAGAAAATGGTATTAAGGTCATGAATAAGAGAAGTGTGAAAGAAGAAGAAGAACTAGTGACTAAGATATCATCAATATAGACCAAGACATAAGTTGTATGAGTCAGAGTGGGATGAACAAAAAGGAAAGTGTTAGATTTGGTAGCAGTAAAATAAAGGCCATGAATTTTTTGACTTAAATGGAGAAACCAAGCACGTAGAGTTTGTTTGAGGTCATAAAAAGCTTTTTGTAGATGGCAGATATAACAAAGATGATGAGGATCAACAAAATTAAGAGGCTAGGACATAAACACTAGTTCTTTGAGATGACTATAAAGAAAGACATTATTGATATCAAGTCGATGAATGGGCCAATTTTTAGAAAAAGCAAGAGTGAGGATAATGTTAATAGTGGTGGGTTTGGCAACATGACTAAATATATCAATATAATTAATACCTGGAGCCTGGTGATACCCTTTTGGCAATTAGATGAGCATTGTAATGGCCAATAGTATGATTAAAGTTACGTTTGGTAAGAAGCGATGAAGAGCATTAAACTCATCAAGTATCTCCTATCGCTAAAGAGGAAATTTATTGGCTTGGTTGAAAGAGTGGGAATAAGAATAAATGGATCATGGGTGATAGTAGAGTAAGCAATAAAATCATAGAAGATTTGAGGAATACGGGTGTGATCACATGAGTGAGTGAACATTAGATGAGGACAAGAGGATGTGGAGGAAGAAGTGGAGGTGGGAAGATGTGGGGAAGGATATGGAGGAGGATGAAGAGTATATGGTAGAGGTAATGTGATAGTAAAGAGAAGGGTAAGGAGGAAAGGGGAGAAGAGGTGGCATAGGGAAAGGCGTTTTCAAGGAAGCAAATATGATAAGAGATTTAGAGTTTGAAAGTATAAGGATCAAAATAACAATATTTATATTGAGAGAAATAGCTAAAGAAAACACATGGTGTAGATTTTGGTGATAGTTTGTCATAATGAGAGCTATTTATGAACGGAAACCAACCACAACAGGAAATATGAAGATGTGAGAAATTTGGTGTGGTAAGAAAAAGGATCTCATAAGGGGAGTTATGGTGAAGGACAGGGATAGGTAATAATTGATGAGATAAACGACTATAGAAATTACTTTACACTAAAAAAGATGTTGGAAGAGATGTATGAAGAAGAAGTGTAAGACTAGTATCAATAATATGAAGAATTTTTTGTTCGACAAAACCATTTTATTAAGAGGTATAAGGACAAGATATAAGATAGGTCATGCCATGAATGTTGAGAAAGTGAGTAAAAAGGACCTTTAATGAGTTTAAAAGCTCCATTGCATTGGAAATTTTTAACAATGGTGAAAAAAAGATTCAATTAATGTCTTAAAAGTTTCGAAGTAAGAAAGAGCCTGAGATTTGTGAGTTAATGGAAATATCCAAATATAGCGGTTGTAATCATCAATAAAATAATAAAATATCGACAAAAAAAAGAGACCAAGAGGGGGAGGATCCCTAAATGTCATAGTGAATAATTTGTAAGGAACTAATAGAGACAAAAAGATAATTAAAGTGAAAGTCTAGTACTTTTTCCTTTTAAGACAAGAGATACATTCATTTTTGACAATTGATTTTGTAGGAAAGAAGATGAGACAACTTAGAAAGAGTAGTTGAATAAGGATGACCAAGACGTTGATGTCAAAGATTGATCGAAGCAAGAATGACTAAAGGCAACATGATTTTTGAAGTTGTGAGGAATCTTCAAAGAATAAAGATTATCATGAATCAAACTAGCGAGTAGCGATGTCTTAGTGTGAAGTTCCTTGGTAATATAACCAAAAGGATTAAATTCAACAATGTAAGAATTATCTTTGGAAGATTTAGTAACAAAGATGAGATTAGTAGTAAGATAAGAAATAACTAAAGCATCATTAAGTTGAAAGGAACGAAGTGAGGTAGGAAAAGATAAATGACCAGTGGTACAAAAAGGGAGTGTTTAACCACTACCGACAATCACTTGATTTGAACTATTATACGGTGTTTTAGAATCCACTAGTTGAGAATTTTGTGTCAAGTGAATAGTAACACTAGTCTCAGATAAATGTTTATTAATAACGTTAGAGCTAAATTTATAATTCTTAGGAGATTGAATGTTTAGGGCAGTAAAGGCCATTGAGAGAGGTTAGAAATCAATTGAAGGTGCAAAAGAACGATTTCGAGATTTAAAATGTTGAAAATGACAATAAGCAGCAATATGTCTTATTTCCAATAAATTTGGCATTGATGTTTATTATAAGAATTGGTATGGTTGGGTAGAATTTGGGTTGGACTAGAATTATAAATATGTGTACAAGTGTTTTGGGCTGGACTGGAGTTATGGGTAGGTATATAAGAGGTTAAGGTTGGAATAAACTTTTGGGCTATATGGTTTGAAGCGTAGGAAGGGTGTGGGGAGTAACCCAGCCACATGACTCGAAGAGAAAAGGGCCATTAGTTGGCGACCAGAGAAAGATCCGGAACTAAGGTGAAATGAATAAGAGGACTGCCGTCCTCTGCATCCTCCTGAGCTGCCCCTATTTTCAGTGGTTTGAGGTGATCGCCCGCTGATCCGAGAGACTGTGAGAGCCGTGTCCAATGGTGGTGGAGAGTAGTAAGTGAGCAAACATTGTTCGTGAAGGAACAAGTTTGCCCGAAGTTTCATGGAGTTTCCTTTAACCGTTGTAATGAAGGGTTCATAATCGGGGAGTAAGTCGTTCATAATGAAGATGGTAACATCCTCTTCAGAAATGTTGTGACCAATAACAGCAAGTTCGTCAATAGTAGTGGAGATAAGGGAGAGATAGCTGGAGATGGAGGTGGATCCTTTCTTCAACATGTGGATGTTATGTACAAACATATTTTGCTAAATCACGTAATTGTGAATCACCGTCTATAGCAACAATCTTAGCTGATACGAAAAGTAAGTAACTCTCTTCGCCTTAAGAACTGACTGAAATAAGTTGATTGATCTAATCCTAGTAAATTGTTTTAATTGGATATGTTTCAGTGAAGTAGAACTTTTGGCGACATGTTCTGCTCAGCTAGATTGTAACCTTTCATTTAAAATGTCATTTATTTTTTGCTTTACTCTCAAGCGTCTCGTGGATTTCTTATGATGTGAAAACGCTCTTATTGTTGACAAGAGGTTTAAAATGCTTCACTCTTTCGACTTTGTTGATAGTTGTTGTGGTTTCCTCTCTTCGCCCTTACTTCTGAAGTAGTCGTGTTCTTCGCCTGATCCTGTCCACTATAGCCATTTTGTTTCGCTTGATCCTTTGCTTCCTTGAACTTAGTACGTCACAGAAATTGTGTGTCCTGGAACTTAATACGTCACAGAAATTGTGCGAGCTATATATTCAAGGAGACCTTCTAAATGGCTACACCAATTACCTTTCTTGTAAAGCAAGCGACATTCGTTTCTTGCCCACTCCACAACGTTCGTACACGTAAGCAAGCATGCAATTTGAGACACAGCAGAGAATACAATTGCTGACGCTTGCTTCATCAATTTCTTCACGTATTACTAGTACTTTTATGCAATACACAATACATAGATGCAAACGCTTAAGCTCTGAGGGTCAAAGGGACTCGCATGTTTGATTCATAATATATAGCGAAGAGGAAATGGCCGGAAACATAGCCAAAAGATGGAAGCTGCTAAGTGGACAGAGTGACTGGAAAGGCCTCCTGGACCCGCTAGACATTGACCTTCGACGATATCTAATTCACTATGGTGAGATGGCTCAAGTAACCTACGACAGTTTCATTTTCCAAAGGGTCTCAAAGTTTGCAGGCGACTGCAGGTATTCAAAGTCCAACCTGTTTTCCAGAGCTGGTCTAGCGAAAGCCAATCCATTCAAGTACAAAGCTGTCAAGTACTTCTATGCAACTTCTCATATTCCCCTCCCTGAATGCTTCCTTCTCAGATCTTTGTCAAGGGAGGCCTGGAATAAAGAGTCAAATTGGATGGGATACATTGCAGTGACAACTGATGAGGGAAAGGAAATCTTAGGCCGGAGAGACATAGTGGTTGCATGGCGAGGGTCAATTCAGGCCCTTGAATGGATTGCAGACTTTGATTCCCCTTTGGTTTCAGCTTCTCAACTTTTTGGGGAAAGCAAGAACCCCCAAGTTCACAGAGGCTGGCTTTCCATGTATACCTCTGAAGATGCAAAGTCTCCATACAATAAAACCAGCGCAAGAGAGCAGGTAACCCTCAACTTTCTCTAGTTTTACATGTCTCATACTTTTAAGTAAATACCTGCGAAAGAAATCGTTGCTTTTAGCTTTCTTGGATTCCCTTTGTCCTTGTTTTGGTAGTCTTCTTCCCACTGATCTTCCATTAGATCACTACTCATTCTCCGAGTTATTTATCCTCGGTACATTATGATTGATAAGGAAGTTGGCTTCCAAATAATAAATGACGAGGAATGAATATGGATGCTAAAGAAAAAATATATATACAGGGGAGATGACTTTGACGTCTAGAACATTTAACAAGTTTGCACGGTCGGAACGACAAAAAATTGCCTGTCAGTTCATAAATCATAGATTAGTAATATACGTCTGCTTCCAACTCAATATCAGGTTAACACAGAATTGAAGGAACTGGTGCAAAAATTTAAGAACGAGGAAATCAGTATAACAGTAACAGGTCACAGCCTAGGTGCGGCACTTGCAACTCTAAACGCAGCTGACATAGTGGCAAGTGGGATCAATATGAGCAAAGAACAGCCTGAGCAGCACTGTCCAGTCACAGCATTTGCTTTTGGCAGCCCACGAGTTGGGAACTCAGGCTTCAGGGATGTCATTCAATCAATGCAACATCTTAGCCTTTTACGGATAATCAATGATCCTGATCTTATACCTCTTGTTCCAATACTAGGATATTCTGATGTCGGTCAAGTGCTTGAAATAGATACCAGAAAGTCCAAGTACTTGAAGAATCTTGGAAATGACGGAAGTTGGCATAACTTGGAAGCCTATTTGCATGGGATTGCCGGTACTCAAGGTATTCAAGATTTCCAATTGGAGGTTAAACGAGACATTGCGTTAGTGAACAAATCACTGAATTCTTTAAAGGAAGAGTACTTGGTGCCTAGCTTTTGGTGGTGTACAGAACATAGGGGGATGGTTCAACAGAATGATGGTTCTTGGAAGCTCCAAGATCATGAACAAGATGAGATGAACTTTGAATGACGAAATGGTCATGGTATGTTAAAAGTAAAGAGCAGCATCTTAGACACAAGGGGCATTGAAATTTAATTTCTAAGTTCAAAAGAACAACATTATTCATGAAACCATCACGCCCCCATGGGAACAGACATTATGAATCGTAATTACTAATTTGGCATTATTGGTCTACCAATAGATAGAAATAGATAGAAGAAGAGACAATGAAAACAAAACCAAGATCTTTAATCTTCTTATCTTGAAGAAAGAAAATCAGTAAACACCAAGGAAAAGAGTTCTGCTAGAAGAAGAGTTTCATCACCAACACTTTCCAATTTACTTTGGCAAAAATTGTGGGAGAAAACTTCATCCGGAAATAAGAGAAACTAAGCAATGACATTAATGAAGTACTAGTTTCTTTTTTCATATCATTAATGGAGTTAGCTCCTATAAGTACTTTCATCTGCCCTTAAGCCTGAAAAACATGAACATAAGTCGTCTATGCAAACCAAATTCTTGAAGTCTTTGGTGGTGAAGCTGTGAGAATGTAAAACAAATACAATCGTAGAAAGTCAAAACGCTCGCAAACAATCAGACAAGAAGATTCGTTCACATTGGTTCTTCGTATGAGAATAATTAAAGTTAAAATAAAGTAGAAAAAGCAACCGTGATAAGTATCTAGATTAAGGAATTTCTTCTCGTCGTCACCTTTTTACCATTTTGTTGAAGTAGGATGTTAAAGCTGATCGACTACCTTTCCAGCAGGAAAATAGCAAAGGAAATTCAAACACATTCTTTGAACTACGGTCGACAAAAGCCATAAGTCATAAAAAAGTATCACATCAGTACACTGATTCTCATGAACCATGACGTTAATTCTTTCTTTACACACATAAACAATACTATAAATGCAAGAATATTGATAATTAGCAGCACTAACACAGCCCAATTGTCATTAATCAGAAATCAACATGGTATCTGAGAAGTGAACCACTCCATAACATGAAAAGGAGCCTTGATCAACTCCAAAGCCAGCTCCACTATCACAGTAACACATAAACAACAGGGACATATACACGACAACAACAACCTGCACATACCCCAAATTTTGATCCCAGTTAAAACAAAGGAGTCAAAGATCCAAACTTTAGCTTCAGATTACTCAAAGTAAACAAACCCAGATCAAGGAATCTCGTGAAGATGGAAATAAGAATCAAGAAATTAAAAAAAAAAAAGAATTTGAAATGCATCAAATAAAAGGATAACAGGATATGCGGAACGGTATAGATGTAAAGAAGCAAACCCGATGATCCAAATAACAACACCAACGATGGAGACGAGAAGAGACACAAAAGCAAAGGGAAGGCCTAGAAGGAAGCCCAAAGGCCTGCAATCGTCGCACATGTTTATCTGATATCTGTGATCTTAGAAAAATTTCGCAGTTGCTATATTGTCCTTTGTTGCTTGGAACTTCTACTGCTTCTCAGAAATGTTTGTCTTCGCTTTCGCTTTTGCTCTGGCTCTGTCTATCTGTTAATTTCTACTTTTCGGTGTTTGATTAGATAGGGTTCGTTTTTGGATCGGCATCGAATATTTAAAGGGTAACAAGCGAGACAGGGAAAGACACGTTTTCCGGCTTCTTTACTTGCTTACACCTAAAGAAATACAACACATTGACTCGGGCCATTAGTTTTATGATGTGTTCCAATTATTGAGTTTTAGACCAAAGCAAGCCGTCCTCGTCAGATACAGCTTTATCAACATTCCATTGCTTCAATACTACTATATCCATTTCCTAAACAATTAATGACACACTTCCAAATTGTTCTTTCGAGATAACTTAGCAGAGGGTGCAGATCTTTTATTCCGATTATTTAATTTTATTAAATTTTACACGACTTGCTGTTCTTTACTTGTCCGCGTATCAGTACATAAAGATTTTCATTTTGTAAGGATTTGAAGAGAATTATAATGTACGTTCGTCGGGTCAGTCGTGCTGGGCCCGAACTCAGTCGTAATGACCCACAGGTCAATCGGTCCAATATTCAAAGATCAGTCTCATACCCATTGGTCATTCCGAGCCCAGGACCATTCCGCGTTCTCCTTGGCCCATTCGTAGGCAAGAGACTCCCATGCATACGTAAAGACTTAAACCT
>JAOTAY010000007.1:2088719-2101461 GCA_025629805.1 Erythroxylum baracoense | reverse complement strand
GCATTGAAAAACCTGTTATGTGGGCAAGAGAGGAATCCGTTTCGTTAGTCTCGTGCACGATGACCTATAGCCTTCTCCCGGCTGCCCGCTTGTGGCCACGAGATCCTGAGAAATCGGACTCGTTTCGTTTCACGGTGTAAACTTCGGTTTCGATGTTTCGTTCCACGGAACTCTCGAGCCATTATGTTTGAGCATTGCATTTTGAATTGTTGTTTCATAGTTTGATGATAAATTGATTTTTGCAATCTGTTTTGTGAGATGAGGTATTTCATGTTTATGAAAAATGGTTAAATTTAGATTGTGAATGATGTGATTTGTTAAAGTTCAAATAAATGCTATATATATATATACACGTTGGAATTGAATGTGGTTCATTATTACTGGCTATAAACATATTAGTCACTGAGCTTTCCGGCTCACCCTATAAATTTTCTACTCCTCAGGTGAAGAATCAGCATATCATAACTGAGCCCTTGCAAAGTTTTTGGCAACCTCCAAGAATTTCAGATTTTTGTAACTAAGTTAGTGTGAATCATTTTTTGTGACTTAGAAGCATATCAACATAAACATTTCTGTATGTATTTTGTAACCATGATATTGATATGAAATTGTGATATGAAGTATGAAGATGTGTATCAACTTTGTTGTTGCAAATTGACAGTGAAAGTTGACAGTGAAAATGTAGAATTTTTCTGATATATGTATGTATAGATATATATGCAGGTTCTACTCCTTTTGTTAAGTTGGCTTTGTGTTGAATGTTGTGAGATCTTTGGATGGACATGTTTGAGGTAAATTGTGTATCAAAGGAGTTTTAGTATGTAAGAAATTGAATGTTATTTCGGGTCCTTTGGGATTTGTATTGGAAATGTTTGTGATCATATAAATGAAAAACAGAGAATAGGATAAAAATGTGACCTGAAACTTAAACAATTAAACTGTATCGATACAGGCCTAATTAGGCAAAATTGTCTTCATGAAAGTTGTATATCTTTTTCTTAGCTTTCCAACGATATATAGTTTGTAATTTTTGGACTTCTAGATTGTAAATTATGGTATTTAGAAGTAAGGATGTATAACTGGGAAGTCGCGATCGTGACACAGTACGATCGCGACAGTCCCAGAATTTCGCACAATCGCGATCGCAATGAAGAGCGACCACGACAGTGAAAGAAAATCGCGATCGCGATGGCTATCGTCTCGAAATTTTCAAAAGGTTGCAATCGCGACGGTACAAAAATTCACAAAAGTCGCGATCGCAAAACGGAACGATCATAACATCCCTTTTTATTGTCACCCTCTCACGGGCGTGACTACTTTTGCTCTCCCAAGAGTCACGCCTGTGATCTTACTTCTTTTGAATTAAGATTTTTTATTACTAAATCAAATTGCAAAATTAATTCTTTTAACACCCAAATCACTTATTCTTTGTTCATTTTTGCTATGGAAAATTTTCATTAAATTGTTGGGTATTATTTTTACCTCTCCTATGAATTTTATTTATTTAATATAAATATTATCTATTTCTTTTATTATGATATTATCTATTAATTGTGTATTTTATTAATAATAAATTGTTTATATTAAATTATTTTTTTGGAATAATTTAATTTTATGTCTAAAATCATTCTATGACATTTTAATTATTATTTGCTTAGAAAAGTCCCACCGCATATTTCTTTGTTTTAATTAAATTTAAATGTTATATTTTATTTTATTGCAATGTTTCCAAATATATTTATTATTATTTCAAGTAAATCCCAATGGTGACACGTAGTCGTCATAAAATCCATATGAAGACCTAGGGCCAACATATATATTTTTTTCATGCATTCCTTTACAAGCATGAAACATCATCTCTTTGTCATTTATCAGTATTATAAACATGAAAATGAAAGCACAACTTGATGTTTCAGCAAAAAGTGCAGCAGTGATATTGAAAAACAAGTGTCAGAGGTGGATGTTCAAAGAAGAAACTTGGATAGTGTTCAGTGAATAACACTGAAAGAGTTAGAGAAGTGTTCTTCTTCTCTTTTGTTTTTTTTTTTACCTTACACCTGGCACCATGCATGTAACCCATTTGTCCTACACGTGAGGCTGCCACGTGTCACACCCCCATTAGTCTATATTATTATTTATTTTTTAAAAAAACTCAAATTTTCAGAAATTCTTTAAAATTTACCAAAAATTCTGAAATAATACTAATAGTCTCCAAATAAAATTTTAGCTCAAATAATTCACAATTCACTTTTTAATTGCATTTTTAACAATTAATAATACCCAAAAAATGTCAATAATTGCATATACAAATAATTATAACGTGAAGATCAATAATATTGTATATGTGTATGCCACATTATGCATAAACATGAGATCTCGAATAATCAACATTTTAACCCTAATTCAAGTGACATGATCTTACAGAAAACGTCAAATTCAATTAACAGTTTGTGATTGTGAAGACTACTAATTGACCATTCAACCATAAAGAAGCTTCCAAAGCCAACTGGCTGTTCTTATTTTCAGGAATAATTAACGATAAAAACAAGCTAAAAAGAATGTCTTTCACACCATAAATGCTATTACGAGGGGACAAATAATGAGAATTTACAATTGAAGCATATCAGACACCCTCTTATTGTTAAACAAACCCATAATCCAAATAATGATCTTCTAAGAAATGATTAGAGATACAAGATCATTAATTAGGTACATGAATGTATATATCAACTGAAGATAGCTGCATATAGAAGCTGATTCCACGTATCAGGCAATCCTGGAAGACACCAATGGCTACAATCTGTGCCTTTGTGCTGGCCGCTATAGGTTGATGGGTGTGCATCTTTTCTGTATTGTGAGAGAGCGGTCACATCTAGTAAGTAGACTGGCTTCTTGATCCTACTCAATACTTTGTTCACTACAAACCATGCTTCAGGTTTTCCTGCTGGATATCTTGTGCCAAAGAATGGTTGTGTCTCACCAGAACAGGACTTCCATGGTGCATTCCAATCTTTACCCCTAAACAAACATAAATCGATCACAATTTATTCCAGAAATTACCATCTAATTAGTTGATTATGCTTAGCCAGAAAATGGGATTTGCTTACTCGTAATGTGTAGGAGATACGTTCTGGAAAAAGACTTTGGTTTTGGAAGGATCAACATTTCGGTTGACCCATCTAGCCCAAGTGGTAAGGCCTTTGTAGAAAGCAACTAGACGGTTCATGTCTTTGTACCACTTGTTGCCTTCTTGTATATAATCCCATCTGAAAATTCACAGAAAAAAAAGAGAGAAAAACATTTGTATCATATCACTAGTAAGAAGGCATGTAATGTTAACATATGAATGATGAGTAGCGTACGGTTGGGTTCTTCCAGTGTGTGTCCACCAATGCCAGGTGTTGAAAATGAGCATGTCCATGCCTCTCCATGCGTTTCCGCTGTTTATGGAGTCAAGCTTCAGAACTCTTCCTGCTTTTTGGTTCACAATGTCTACCAAATACGGTGTTCGATATAATAGTATCTTAACTCCATAGTCCTGAGGCCACATAAAAGAATACGTTATCCAAAAAATACAACAAACATAATAGGTGGACATAAGATTGGTATCTAATAGAACAAAACGAGTCTTGTCTTCAGTTTGATACAATTTAGAAAGGAGGAGGACTCCATAGACAATACGAGGTACCGGCAAACGTTGCTTTACTGTCCATTACTCAGAAAAAGAGAGTTTCTGAATAGCAAATAAGTAAAAACGGACAAATTGGACCCAGTGACCATAATATGCAACTCCTTTGACCTTTATTTCCAAATAGGTATGGTTCCAGAATTGTAGGAGATATAAGGCAAGTCCCGAAATGGTTGAGTCTAAAAATTTGATCTTTAAACTGGCAGAGTAGATTCAAAAAACAAGAAAGGACTTGACAGTAAAACACAACTAAAAGTGTAACTCGGAAACATATTATATGTTAAATAGCGGCACATGTCTCGCCGCCCAAAGTTATTTCCTTTTTACACCATATGCGTCCGCCAAACCCACCAATCACGCTGCACTTTTAATGCTTATCAACCGAAGAATTCAAATTTGTGTTCTATAGCAAGAAATTTGAGCCACCGAGTTGCTATACATCCATCGGTTTATAAATCATAAACAGGAGGAATAGAATAGGGTGTAAATTAAGCTTAGATGAGATTAGAACTAACTAGTGGAAATATTGAATTGAAGTCTTTGAAACTTTACCTTCTCAAAAAGCTACAGTGAAAAGGACATGACGTGCATGCAACTGGCCAGTGGCCACACATGTCATGATTGTTGTTGACAATTGGAAGCCCAAAAAAGAAGAGAAAAATATAGGCAAAGAGTGCGACAAAAGAGAGGATCTCCAGAGAAGGGAATTCAAAGTTTTACCTCAAATGTAACTGAAGCCAGTCCATCCCTCTTTATGAATGAGGTCCTGGAATTTGGTACCCATGAATGCAGCATACATGTTAAAGATTGCCACTGGTTCCAACTCAGTGAGTCACCCACAAACATTATCTTCTTCCCTCTCCACTTCTCCAAGAAATACAACCCATTAAACCTGCAAAAGTTCAGTATATATACATGCTTATAAATGTATGTATATATATATAGCAGCAAACACTAAGAGGGTATTGGTTTTTAAATTGAGGTACCTTGGCAAGTTGCAAGAGAAAGGTTGCCACCTATATTTGAGATAATCTTTGTCGGGTCGACCGTAATTTTGGCAGTTGAACTCTGGATCTATGAAGGGACACTTTGAATTGTCATAGAGAGGATACGAAGCATCGTAAACCCATTTTCCCCGGAAGTAGTTGCATTTGCCTGCCAGTTCTCTGGCAGCGAAACTGGTTCTGGTACCATTATTGAAACTCTCATCCGTACTTACCGTTGTTCTCTGGAAAGATATTAACAAAACTAAAGAAATAGGAACAAAGCAGGCTTTGAAGGAGAAAACCATCTTGGGTTTCTAATCAACTGTTGGGGGAAAGGGACGAGGAGTGAATAAAAAGGTGTGAGAGAAATGCATATATAAACCCCTCAGCTCCTGTTAGCTATATATATAGATGTGCCACAGAGTACAGTGGCGTGTGATTGTGTCCTAACTTTCTAGGCTTTGTGCAAGCCATATATAAAATTGTTTATAAGGAGAAAGATGAGAAATCCTTGGGGGGATGGTTTTGATTTGAATGTGGTCATGTGGAGACCGGAGATGGTTGCTGTCCTTTCTACTACCCTACACATTAGGGTGATATTTTCTTGCGAGTGATTCATATTCATTTTGGGTAAAACTAGGGTGACCTATATCCAACCAATGTGTAAAATTGTGCCTTTTACCGCATGCAATTGTGTTTGTGTCCCCGCTAAAGTTCAAAAGATCCTTTCCAAGGTTACGACGCTGAACTAGTAACTCATCTACCTTTTTGCTTTGTCTAGTTGCTATCTCCTACTTAATTAACCAAGAAATTAATAAAGTGTATGGTAAATTGGATTCTACATTTCATTCATGTAATATTGGATAATATAATTTACTAATATTAATATAAAAACAAATTAAAATTGCACTTGAACAATAAAAGTAATTCCCCCTCCCATATTATTAGGTAGTACTTACTTCTTATGAATTATTATTATTATTATTATTATCTTCTTTTTATTTTTTCTCTCTCTTTTCATGTAGGTCATTTGGAAACAGCCTCTCTATTAATTAGGAGTAACACTACTGGACCTCCCAAGCCCTTGCGTATTAACAAAATTCCTACTGGGTGTTGTTGTTATTGCTGTAATTATATATTATCTAATTATTTTAGTAATAATTACTAATAAGAATTATGACTAAAATAAATTTTATTTTAAAAATAATTATTTAATAAAATATTTGTAAAACACAAAATTTTCAAATGAAATTATTTTTAGTAATTAAAAAATATATTAAGAAATACAATATTGGTTTATATAGACAAATTTGTATTTTTTACTAATATTTATTAATAAAAATTGCATAAAAGATTAAAATAAAATTATTTAAATCATTAATTTATAAAATTAACTTATCTCTAAGTTTTATTTAATATTTAATTATTAATAAAATATAACTACATTGTCATTAACAATCAAATGAGTTTTCATTTTTATTTTAAAAATAGAAACAAAAAATAAAAAAATTCAGGCTTCCCCTCAATAAGTGACTGCTCTTATAATACTTATTTAATATGAGATAAAATGGACATATCAAGAAATATTGAAACCAAAACTGCTCAACTTCTCTCAAACTATTATATATCAAGAAAATAATATTTAAGAGTAAACTAACATTTACCAAGTAGATATAAATATATACCTTATTGAAATATTCATTAAATTTAGGATCTTGTCAGAGTGAAACGTAAACATATTTATAATCAATATATTTATTTTTGGAAGATAAAGTCAAAATATAGTCCACTAACTAATTAATTATATTCATTTTTTATTAATCTCGTATTATTATTATTGCACCCTATAAAATATAATAACAAAAGAAAAAATTATCTACAATTCTATAATATTTCATAAAATAATAAATATAAAGATAGAGGTATGTACACTTATAGAAATTTAAAAATAAATGAAATTGATAAGCAAAATAAAAATAAATATGATTTTTTTAGCATTGACTAAGATTTGTAAATAGTTACCCTCTACTTATGATGAAGTAACATGATTGTAAGTATCACTTATTAAAGGAAAAGGATAGTAAATTATCAAATAAAATTTGAAAAGGGGAGGTAGGTCAATAATTATTTAGTCAAGTATTGAAAATCAATTTTATATCTCTTTATGGACTCTCTTTTATTTCATTGAGTTTGTTATGAAATTGTTTTACATGAATTCTCTACACATAATATGCACTTCATTCATTAGTTTTCATTCATTGGTGACCAGTTACCAAGGAATCAGAATAAAAAATAAAAATGGGAATAAAAAGTAAGAATGAAATTATTAAATATACGTTTTTTTATAGTGCTAAATAAAGTTAATAGGTATGGTAATAATTGGTATTAAATATTAAAAATTATAATGAGAAAATTTTTTACCCATATTTAGTTATTATATATTTATTTTATACATAATTAATTAAAATATTCTATATTTTTATAAATATTTAATCAAAATTTTTTAATGATTTATAAAATTATTAATTTTTAAATAATTATTAATTATTTTTATGATAAGAATAAAATTATAAAATAATTACTAAATAAATTAATGTAAAAGATATATGTTATTTTGGTCATAATATTATGATAAGATATAATTAGCGTAATAAAAACTTCAAAGTAGATGCTTTAGTTCTTTATCTAATGCAAAGAAGAAGAAAGAAGAAGAAGAGAGGAGTATAGAAGCTCCACAATTAGGAATACTTTACATATCGGTTGTATCGGAGTCAAAGTTTCTTCTCTGAAGTGGAGAACAGGCAGATAAGTCTGAGTCGTCCAAGAAAGTATTTAGATGAATTGACTGACTATTTGATATTTTCTCACAATTCACTCGATCAACGTCTATGGGCAGAATTATGACATTATTGGCAACCGCTGCCTATGATTTCTGAATCAATTAGCGGCAACGACGGAGGAGGAGAAAGTTGAATAACACACGTGGAAAGGGCAAGCTCGGAGATAGCGAGAGAGTACTGCATCAACCTTAATAGCCAGGGCCTACTTCACTTTGACCGGTTTATTGAATTGATGGAGTTCAATTTGGACTCTTACTCCTAAAACTAAACAAGATAACTTGCTCATGTATTGTAGGGTCATACCGTGAGTTGTCCCATACACACCCACAAGTCCATTTTTATTTTCATTTTTGACAAATATGTGTAAAGCAGCATAAATATGTAATTAGTTTTATCAAAAGGAGAAGATAATCATTATTCTATGTGGTTGCTACACTTGGATGCCACGATAACGTGGACAGGTTGATTCCCTAATAAAAGCATTTGCTCATATAATTGTAGAGTGTATCACTTGGAAAACAAGTTTCCAATAGATCGTCACCATAATACATACTTCTATTATCGTAGTGGTTAAGCTATGGAAATGGAATAAGACTTCAGTGCCAAGACTGCTTATCACCATTTCTAATTCTAACGCAGGTGTTTGTTTACTCGAAATCTGATTGTCTTGTTATTGTCTCCAGGAAATCTTGTGGACTACTTGCGCACTTGGTGGAGGTTGGTGCTTTTCTAGTTAACAAGCTTCTTGTATTAAACTAATCATTTTTAGGTTAGGTAAACTTTATTATTATGTATGCAACTTTAGTGACAAATTCAGTTAATTTTAATAATTATATGAATTAGGCTGTATATTAATTTGTAATAAGGAAAAAAAACACCTTAACTATATATAAAAAATGAAATGAAAGCATTAGAATAAGGCTTTATATATGCATAATTCAAATCTCTATCACCAGCCTAGCACTGGGTTAATTTTTTCACTGTAGATTTGGATTGTCAACATATATTGTGATTATGTCTCTAAAGCTAGATCTTAATATCAGCTTAACTTGCCAGCAAAGCAAGCACACAGCATCATGTGTTCTAACACACAAACCTAAAATCTAGCAAGAAATCTAAAAGAATGACATGTGAAGATCGACTTTGAAAGCCTTAGTGTTGGTTAATTATCCCTTTTGCCTAAATCTAAAATTGTAATAGCCTCTAGTGTTGGAGTGTCTCCATAAGGACATCCTTAAGCCAAACTAATGTAAACGCTCCATACATGCTTTGTCTTGCAAGTTCCCATAGATTCGTTGCAAATTCTTTGACACATCTCATATATTCAAACTCACACTCTTTTCCGTTAAAAGTAACAAAAACAACTGCATCTAGGTATTACAACTAGTTAGCTAAACTAGAACCAAAGAAGTGAACCACAAGAGTTAGAAAAGTAGTCTATTGATATTAAAATTATCATTCGAGGAAGACATTTCATTCGTCTTTTCCGTTAACTAGAGTTCAACATGACAGTGACTTTCTTTCATCCCAAATATAACTTCGTAAGACGTTGGGCCTACAGACTAAATTATGCTACATAAATTAATTAGCTAATAGATTAGATTGCTTCAGATGAAGTGCGATAAAGAAAGGGATATGGATGAGAGAAAAGGAGAGTTTGAATGGTGGAGATGGATGTTTTGTCACTCAGTTTAGAGCCCCCACCATGATATCCATATAGTGGCAACTGCTATGAGCCCTACACAGGCATATGACAATTATGGATTGATGGAGAAACTTGAGGCATTACCTTATAGTTAGGTGGTGAGAAGTGGAGATGTGTGAGGCACATGTGTTGACATTTTTGGAAGGACTAACATACACACAATGTTGATATTATCAAGAGGAATTGTATGGCGGACAATTGTTGCCAACTCATCGTCTTACACGGGATTTCTATATAAACCAATACACACGCTACATCCTTTGCTTCTTTCACAACTATACGACCCCATCAAGACGTAAAGTAGAGCAGAAGATGTTTTTAACCACTAAGAGACTAAGGAAATATGCAACTTAATTATCGACGGATAGACACTACTATGTTCTTGCTCAAACCCTAAATCAATGCCATCAAATGTTAATAAACTTTGGGATAATTTATAATCTTAGGTTGGTGATTATCTCTCGTCTCTACCCCACACAAGTTGGCCTAGAAAAGCATTTTCCAAGGCGGCTATGAACCCCCGGTTGGTGGTGGTGGCAAAGGAAACCAGCTTCTTTCCCTTTGTCTCACATGATTGCATACTCGAGTTGGCAAAGTTGGTCCCATGCAGAAATTTTAATTAAAAGAAGCATTTGGTGGCAACTTTAACGTGTGAAAAAGTTGTCTTCATAAATAATATCATCAAATTCATTTGCCATTAGTTCGAGATAGTTTGCTGAAAATGATATCTAAACTCGGGGACCAGTTGGTTCTGTATAGCTTGTCCACTAGTACTGGGAGGCTCCAATACTGCCACTCAGTAAGCAACTAGCAGTATTTGTATTTACGCCCAATGAATGGAACATCATTTTCTATGTTCCTCTGCATCCATGTAAGGTCAGACTTGGTAGTATACTGCTCAACTATGAAAATCTACACATTAACTATAAATTTGAGCACTTAAAATTTTTCCTTACACCATTCAATTTAAACCTCATGTTTACTATTAGAAGTGAATTGATCCATACATCTAGCTATCCATCCTCTTTGGGCATGTGCAGTACATATGATGCGCACCCATCTTCTATCTATCTATGCACTATAATAACTGATGCTACAGAGGTTAGATATACCACTTTTAAACTCAAAACGATCTTCTTTCTTGACCAGAGATTTGAAAGTTCATTTTTCGGTGGTTGATGTGATGATTAAAAGAGAAAATAATTAGTAGAAATTTGCGTTTCTTATTTATTTATTTATTGCGATTGAGCTGACTTGAGGGACAAAAGGTGCAGACGGAATCTTCAAATGCAAGGTAATTCCGTCTTGAGGTAGGCCATATTGACTAAAGGTCTGCCCTACTTGTCTGCAATGAATTGCTCATTTAATCAATCATATTCAATCCATTGTCTCTCATCAATCATCCATTGGAGAACATAATTATAGCACTAGGACATGAAATTCCTTGTGGCTGCATCCCCAGAAGCATTTAAGTAGTGCCGTGCTGTTAAATGAAGCCAAATTGAACATTAAATAACAATTTTTGGTTGCTTCTCAAGAAAACTGTATGACACTAATGACTGCAACTCTTGGAATAATCGGTCAGGTTATTTTTTTATGACCAAAAGATTATAAATTCAGAAGCTTATTTCCTTTATCCCTAATCCAAAGGGAGTTAGCCCATAATGTCAATCCTTTGAGATTACATATTTTCAGTTTTAAGAACTCGAATACAACGAAACTGGAAGAGGGAAAGACACCAGTCATGTTAGTGACATTACAAAATTGTTGAACCTATTTAATAAATGACAGTGAAAGAGACTGTTGAATTTTCTAAATAGACAAATCTGTGGACCCTTCAAGTTTAATTAGAGATTCTATGATAGGGAGGGCACGATCACCTGGCCTCAAGCCCAGAAGAGTTAGACCAATTATGGGAAGGGCTAAATATATGGGCAGTTGGGGCCTACATGGAATCAGTCTTTACAACCATAACCACAAGCTTCCATCACTATTTCGGTAACTTCAAGGTCCGTAATTTGCTAATAAGGCGTAAAAGCAAAAGTCCCTAATTGCTTACAAAACAAATAACATTTGATAAAGTCTAGAAATTTAAAGCTCAACAATTTGATTGCAATTTAAATTTTAAAATGGGGTTAAATATATCTTGCCTCTTTGTATTTTAACTCTTTTTGATCCTTATTTTTTAAAACTATTACTTATTCCTTTGTTATATTATTTAACTATTACAAAATCCTTTTTGTCATATTTTGTTAGCAATTTATCAATTTTTATCTAAATTTGACATAGTATTGAAATCCTTAAAATTTAATGTGACTTTTTAGAGTTATGAATAAATGAAAAACTAACAAAGTATGAAATAAGGAATTATCACCATCATCAACACCTAATTGAAATCCCGCTAAAACACGAGATCTGGAGATGTCTGATAGTACGCAGCCTTACTCCTACGTAGTAGAGAGACAAGAAATTATATGATAATTAAATAATAAAAACTGGAAATAAATAGTAATTTTTAAAAAATAAAAATTGAAATGAAAATAGTCAAACTACCAAGAGTTTAATATAATTAACCTTTTCTAATATTTTATATTTTAGATTGAATTTAAACTGATTATTCCTTTATAAGTTTGTAAAAAACAAGTATGAGAATTTGTTTGTTCTTTTAACCTACTTCACCAAAAAATCTTCCATGCTTCCACTAGGAAATAAAATATTCCAATGCTTTTAACCTTGATTAAAATTAAAATTTTAAAACTTTTAATTAAAAAATCCTTGTAAAAGCAAAATTTATTGGAAAAATTTAAAACATCTTTTTCAAAACATTCAACTTATAAAAACATTTAAATCTAATTTACCATAAAATAAGATTTTTAAAACTTTTACTTTCGATGAAGAGTGATTGTAATTTGATAGAAAGCAAGTTTTCCTAACCTTTTACTTGTTGTGAAAAGTAAACTTTCTATATATTGAACTAAAGAAGATTTCAATCAATGTTTTGATAATAATAAAACATAAGTACTACTTATAAGTTTTTAGGTTTAATAAAAGCAATATGAGATAAAATTGTAACTATGCATAAATCAAGAAACATTTCATTATTTTGCTAAGGAAAAGTTGAAGTTTGCATCATTCAAAGTGAGAATTATAGTGAAGAACAACGAAGATTAAGGCTTATCAAGTTTTTTTATAGGAATAAAAAATATTAAGCTTATGAAGGTTATAAATCAATTATAATGTTTATTGTATTTTCAATTAGTCACTTTGATAATTTTTTAGGCTCACCATACACTAACATATCATTATCTTAATTAATTATATCATTATCATCATCACCCAGTTTGAAATCTCGCAATAAAGCTGGATCTGGAAAGGTCTAATAGTACACAGCCTTACCCTTACATAGTAGAGAGGCTGTTTCCGGTAGATCCACATGCAAATGTGATAATAAAAAGTGATGCAGATAAAAACTGATATGCTAAGAGTGTAGGAAAATAAAATTAAATAAGTACATAAATAAATA
>JAOTAY010000007.1:2022287-2041035 GCA_025629805.1 Erythroxylum baracoense | reverse complement strand
GGTGAGTGCATTTTAAATGTATTTTATGAAAATGATTTCTATTCTATCGTGAAGTGAATATGGATTATGAGTTTTATATGAATGATGTGTTATAAATGAATATTACTAGTACAATTTTATGTTTTTAGCAATATATGAATTGAAGTTTAACAGTCAAATCAGTTTATATTAAGATGATGTTATTGGTTAATAAAAAGGAAATAGTTTTTAGCCTATGGTATACTGATAGGTTTTATACATATTAATATACTAGTGTATAACGGTTAACTTAATATGGGCAAGCAATATAGAACCAACTCCGTAACTAGTGGTTGACTAGTTGCAAGTAAGCGATGTAAAACTAGTTCTGTAACTATCGATGTATAGCAATTAACCTAGTATAAGTACGCGATGTAAACCCAGCTCCGTAACTAGTGGTTGACCAGTTATGGGTAAGTGATATGAAATCAGTTCTGTAACTACTGATGTATGATGTTCATCCTAGTGCATGTAAGCAATGTAGAACCAGCTCCGTCACTAGTGATTAATCAGTCGTGGGTAAGCGTTGCAAAACTAGCTCCGTGACTTTATGCCTGAGGGTACTATATGGCAAAGAAGTTATTGATAGGCTATGCCGTGTAAGAAATTCATGACATTTTTAATGCCTCCACTATTTATTTGAAAAACGATTTGAGAAATTTGATTTCGGGAAGCATATATGTTTTATATTAAATATTGAATTATGCAAATTGAGATAAATTTGTTTTGGGGAGGTTTAAATAATTAAATATGATTTGAATAGAAATTCTAGCACTCATTGAGCTCATTTAGCTCACACTATCTTTTCTGTTTTTAAATGAAACCTCTTACGTCCATAATTAGGGGCTTCAGTAGCAGGGACTCCACCTCACGACTAGTCAACTTCGTCACGTGCTGCTTTGTAGGCATCTTTGCCTTGTAAATATTTTTGAGAACATTTGCATCTTGATGAATATGTTTTGGACTATATTTTGTGTAAAGAACGAATGTATATGAATGTTTTAAAGTTAAATGTATGAATATGTCTGATTTTATTTTTAAGATTATTAAAGTGATTGTTGAGATTGCTTGTGAATGAACTTAAAGTCCAAAATTTGTAACGGAGATTTTGAGATAATTATAGAAGTGTTATGCACTTTTACAGGGCTTTTGAAAATTTTGGGTAAGTCAAAATACAGCCGTTGTGTTTTCGAAATTTTTTATAAAAATGTTTTTAAAAAAACTCCACTACTTATATCTTTTTAATGTTAAGTTAAGGCTTTTTTGGTAAAAAGGGCAATAGGCTTAGCTCTACAGGAACTTTCTAGCTGGATCTGATATCAATTGGAGGGCCACTGTGGAGTGTCGAGTAAGCCACCTAGTCATTTCAGGATAAGGGCTTGTCAAATATGGCCCGACTTGCTTGGCCTGGCCTGACTCGTGGCCAAACAGGAAGGCACAAAACGACATCATTTTGGTAATTTTTTTAAAAAAAATGAGGTCGGGCTGGCCTGATCCATTGTCATCCCTAAATTCTTATATTTAATAAAAGGCTTACTAAAACATGAATGCCTACCTTTCTTTGATGTTATACATAGGAGAATTGGTCATATGACAAATAAATTTCTTTCTTATATATGGAGACTTCAACTGATCACCTTCATTTTAAGTAGCCTCCATATTCACATTGATGTTTCCATTTATTCTAATCTCATAATTTGATAAAAAATATTAAGAAAAGCATAAAGAATCATCTATGGTCAGGTTTTGTTAACAATCATTTTGGTACTAAAGTTAAGTGATCTAAAGTTTGTTCCCTTAAACATGAAGAAGGCCTCAGTATTAACTCATTAAAATTCATGAAAAAATCTTCTAAGAGGATATGGAATTTATTCATTGATCATAAGTCCATTTAAGTGGAATGGATTCATTATTACATAAGCAATAGTCACATCTTTTGGGGAATCAAGTGTACTTCTTCTTTCTTTTAAACCTGTAATTAGATTCTTGTATTAAGGAACTTTATGTCTAATGGTATCAAATTCTTAATTAGGAATGAAAATAAAACTATGTTTTGGTTTAATAATTGGTACAAGATGGGTCCTCCTTTTCCTTTACAAAGCCTAGATTAATTAGGGCTTCATTTCCTTTAAAATGCAAATTCAAGCCCATCATATGTAGTGGTGGATGGCTTTATAGGACTAGAAGTGTATCCTTATAAGGACTCAAATATAGTCTTCCATCTCTTAGTCCTTTAATTAAATTTAAAATTCTTAGGTCAAGGAACTTTATATCTAATGGTATTAAATTCTTAATTGGGAATAAAAATAAAACAATAATCTGGTTTAATAGCTGGTATAAAATGGGTCCCCTTTTCACTTTACAAGGCCTAGATTAGTTAAGGCTTCATTTCTTTTAGAATGCCAAAGCCAGCTTTATCATATATATTAACTTCTAAACTATCTGCCTAATCAGAATGAAGGTGATAAACTTCAACAGAATCATTATGGCTCCAAATACTTCATTAAAAAATCATGTCTTCAATTAGTCAAGCCTTTTGGTGATCATATCTCATGGTGGAAAATGGTTTGGTTCCCTAATCATTACCTTAAAGCCTCATTTTTACTAGCAATAAAATAAAGGTTGTAGACATTGGACAGAGTAAAAGGTCTCATCTTAGCAAACAATGTGTGCAAACTCTATAACCAAGCTTTGAAGAACCTCATTCATCTTCTTTTTAACTATAATGTCTCTACTTCCTTTAGTGCAATGCTTTGAATCTATGCAAGCTTAAAGTACTATATAAAGATTGGCACCTAAACATCTTTTTCAATTAAGTATTAAAATTTCGTTAGACATGTAAACTTTGCAAAAAGAACATTACACTTTCCAACCTTCTTTGATTACACCTATGTTTAATTTGAAAAAAAAACATTACACATATGTATAATTCGCAAAAAGAACTTCAACCTTCTAATACTAAATTCTAGTAGGCAAGCCTTTTCCAATAACTTTGAAGATTATTTATAATCTAATACTAAATTCTAATACTAATACTAAATTTAATTAAATAAAAACCTAAGGTCCAAATTACAATAATAAGCAACTAAGTTAATGTGCTTTAATGTAATCTAATTACAAAACAAATAACTTCGAAAGATAATTGCTTCCCTATCAAAACAGAACACTAAAAACCTAAGAGAACTTTCTTAACTAACTAATTTTTTTTGTTTTTTCTCTTTTTTCACCAACATTAACACGTACAAACAAAAATTAATGCAAACAAATCAAAGCTTCACCCTAAAATCGACCATGAACATAGCATTTAACAACAACAATGAAACCAAAAAAAAACCCAAAACAATATATCAACTACTTATTACCTTGACTACAATTGCAGGGAGACGATGGAAGAGAAAAACGAAGAGAGCACAATTAACAAAGAAGAGAAGAGAATATTAAAAGGAATTGTTCAAAAAAATGTTGAATGGAAAAAGAAGAGAAGAGGAGGAAAAATAATAAACGACGTAGTTTTTTTTGTTTTTAATCTCTGCAACATTTGGCTATGATTCTATAAAACGTAGCCAAATGTTACACAATAGGTGATGACTCTTAAAAATTGTCAATAAAAAGTATATATTAGGCGAATTTATACTATAAATATTTTCATATTTTTCAATTTTGCTAATTTTTGTAATATATTATTTCTATAAAATAGTAAAGAATTTATACATAATAAATAAAGTTTTATGAGACCGCATAAAATTGTTGTGTCATATATATTAAAAGATATTAATAAAAAGTATAAAAAATGTAACATAAATAAATTTTGTGTTTTTGTTTTATAATTTTTTGAAATGTCATTATACATAAATAAAAATTTATTTTTAGACTTAACATCATTGTGAATAATATTAAATTTTATTTTTAAGAATATTATATGAATATTTGATATTGATTTCCATTATTTACTATAATGCAATTTTTTTATTAAATTGCAATAATTATTATATATGGTAATTAATATAATGTTATATAAATGTATAGATAATAATTGTAACTAGTATAATGATTTATGACTTTATAGATAATATATAAATATTCTCATCTCTTACTTTTGTAATATATATATATATATATATTGGTACTTTTATAATAAATTTATATATTATATATAATTTCGTCACTAAAGGTTAAGTCAAATTGAAATAGGCTACCATTTGGTGACGATTTCTGATTCATTGCCAAATGGTTTATTTCTTCTGAATTAATCAAAAATGGTGTCGTTTTCTACTAGGTTATTAATATGAAAATGAAGCTCTCTTCATTTTTGTGTTATTCAAACCAATTTTCTCTAGGTTTATTGTTAAAGAAGCGTTGTCTCCCGATCTGTTGTGGTCATCTCCTATCTTGTGGTCATGAACGTGTACAAAGCATCGTGTCCTGTGTTGGTATTGTTCTTCATTTAAATTTTTAAGAACCGTCCATTTTGTGCTATGTTATTTTGGGGAGTTTGTGTGGGTTTTCTGTTCTACTAATGGTATATAGATTTTTGTTTGCGTTTGAGTTTGGAAGATGGTGATTTGTATTTCTGTTTTGGATGTGTATGAGTTGACATTTCTTTTCCACCTTCCATGCTTGTTTGAGGAAACCTGCTAAATGTTTGAAGAAAGGTCTATTAAAGAATAAAAGCTACTTCTGTAACTATTTATGTATGTATTTACCATATGGATGCTTCGGTCGTAAGTGTACATGGTCTTCTTAATGAAGGGGCCAACAGGCTCTATTTCCTACTATTGTTTGCCCGCATTCTCTGCCAAGTTTCTTTCTAGACCTTTTCTCTGTAAGTCTAAGTTGGCATGATGTCAGAGTTGGGTGCAGCGGGGAAGATTGCCTCATTCGTCAAGTCAATTGAATAGTATCTTCCTTCGGGATGGCTAGGACAAATCAGTTCCTACTAATCTCACAACATCTATTATGACCTTCATTACACGAATATAAAACATGCCTTTCTCACTAGGAGCAGGTCTTCCATGATGTTAAATGTCCGTCAAAAGTAAGTAAATAAACTCGAAACATATAAAATGTCGTTAATCCTACTGTGAAGTAGTACTACACTGACCCGCAAAAGGGGTCTCTTTTACCGACCAGACACTCTCTGAGCACCCACGTACTTCACTCTTTGCTTGAATCTTTTACATCAAACCTCGACCACTTATACTTTACAAATGTATCTATCAAATGGAATTTGCACCAGTGTTTAATGAGGCTGTGATTAAACATAGCAGTTAAAAGAAAAATGATCAACACTCGAAATATTAACAAGGTATCAAAACATATGTAGGTAACAAATGTATAAATTGGAACCATGATATTCAACTCAATTGTGAATGGTTAATTGCTTCATATGAAGAAAATTGGACTCACATTAACTTTTCTTTTTTTAATGTATATAGACGCAATCATATTTTGAAGTTGCAAGGGGATAAACATAGTACATATATATTTAACATTCTTAACCTTATCATATGAAGTAGTCTGACTTGATATATCACAAAATTAATGTTGTTAAAATGTTGGAACATTCTAGTAAGAAGTCTTCTATTGACTTTTCAAAATAAAATTGTTAACATTAATTCATCGCAGAATGTCAACGTGGCGACTAGTTTTTGATGGCATAAATGGGTTCTGCTAGGAGGAATGTGGCAAAATTCACCCTAGTGAAGAACAAATTGATGAATAACAAATCTCCTCATCAAAGTCTAACCATCGCTTGCCTTCAATGGTTGATCTTCTTCTTGAAGGTTCTTAGTATCATCCGAATTACCTCTCTTCCTTAATTATCTGTATCTCATTTTCTATTAGGAAGCTATCATATGAACATCTGATTGTATATACTATATGTTATGTTAAGCTTCCTCGAATCTTTAAGAGAACATAGATAGAAATTGAGGCGATGGCGATGTCCCGATGGTCTGTATATGATTAGGGAAATCGGTTAATTTGGAACAGTGTTCGATTACAAAAACTATGTCTATTTATTGTGACGTTGATCGATTCTATTAGTCGGGTGTACATGTATTCGAATTTGGGTTCCTAATTTCGTTTGATTTAGCTTTGATTATTCTATAGTATTTGCTCATTAGGTGAGATGCATGGTACGTGTAATTCATCTAATACCGTCATCCATACTGCATCTGGGAAATTGTTGATTACATCTTTTGTAAATTTAGCTAAAGCAAAGAAGTTGTTGGAAGAGTGTGTCAACAAACTAGACCTTGAGGGAAGATCTTTAATTGTTTCAATTGATGGATTGGAACGTGCAAGGAGTCTTCTTGGGAATCTAAACATTGGGAACCCCTTTACCTTTTATACCGAGTCTAATGTCACTTGGAATTTAAAAAAATAATTATTTCTTTTCCTTTTGAGTGGAATATTATGTATAAAACTTTATTTATTATTTTGTCTGTAAAAATTGTTAAACTTCTAATTAACATCTTATAGTACTTACCATATATAATTATATTATATTGCTTACCATATTTTAATATTTATATGTATTATTGTTTTATTGTTAATAAATATTAATGATTAAGAATAATGATCAACTTAAATTTATGATATTTTGATCTTATTAACATTAAAATTTTAGGTATGTTTATCTTTTTATGTCTAAAAAATATTTACTTTTCAAATTTTAAATTACCTACCATGCATGTGTTTTTCAATAATATGTTTAAAACTTTGAAAACATTTTACAATTTTTAGATGCTCTATTCTATTTTCATGAAATTTTTGTATAAATGGATCAAGGTATAGTACTAAATACATAAAGAATCATTTGTGTATAAATCCATATATTTAAACAAATTTATAGAGGTTAAATGCGTTAGCTACTTAAACAAATTTATAAAGAAGGCAAATGAAAAAATATGAAAAATCATATAAATGTCAATTATAATTAACCTTAGCATTATTAAGCACATTTATCATTAAAATTTATCTTGTTAATAATATTATTTTTAAGAATACTATTACACATAAAAATTCATCAAAATTGCTCTAAGAAATACATAATATGTAAAATCTTTAATATTATCTTTTGACGACGATTTTCTAATTCGTCGCCAAAAGTACTACTTTTATAGATCTAGCAACAAACAAGCAATCACTAAATGTTAATCAAAATCGTCACAAAATGGCTTTATTTAGTGACGATTATGGAAAGCATCGCAAAAACTTTGACTTTCTGCCACGAATTTATAATTCATCGTCAAAAAAAGTCGGCAAAGATCTATTTTGTTGTAGTGAATATTATACATAACATCATACTTTATACATGTCCAACCTTCTTTAGCTGTTAAGATCCTACCATATAATGAGGATGTGTCTAATGAAGTTAATATATGGGTGAAGTTGTTGCAACCCAACTATAACTAGGTACTTTTGAATTCTTCTTTCTTTCAACAGATTCGTATCTTCCTTAATTGTCTTGGATCAGCATGTTTGTTCAGAAACAATAGCCTGAACTTTTGGGCCTATTTCTAATCGATATCCTGAAGCCACATCTCTATGTTCAATATTACTAATTTGACCTAGAAATACGTAAGATTAATGAAAATTGGTAATAACAAAGTCAATTTCCAAGGTAGATTGAAGAAAACTAATTCATTCAACCGTATCCCAATTTTTTCTTTATTCACATGAGAGTGCAGAAGATTTCTAGTTCTCAACTTATTTCATTTTCATGCAACTTTAATATGTTCGAGTTTTTAAAAAAGAAATTGTTGGGGATAGAATACAGGAGGAGATTCATTAGATATTGATGACTCCAACCTGTGCCTTTATTTCCAACATTTAGAAAACATTACAATCCTAACAATATTCTTAAACAATAAAATGAGTAAAAAAGAGTATTATGAAGCTTTGAACTTCTCCTCTTTCACTACTTAATTCATTTTCTAAGCTCATACTTGAATTTAATGGATTAGCTCCAGCTATTACGCGACGAGATAAAAATGAAAACAATAAAAGTCATACTGATGAAGGACAATAATCAGTATCAATGTTGGGCTTGGAGTATATCAACAAAAGAGGTTTAATATAGTAATAAGAATTCCGAGTTGTGCAATAACAAGTGGAGAATTGAGTTTGGATGAGAAGATAGCGATGGTGAAAGCTTGTAACTCTAATGAAATTGGTGACACGATGGTTGCTTTAAAAGGTTCGACTGGTGTCAGTAATGCAACAATTCACCAAGAAGTCCTTGAGACTATAAAGTTTGGGGACAAAAATATAATTGCATATTCATGCAAAATAAATAGTTTCTAGGTAAGGGTAATTGATTGATTGTTAGTTTTAGAGTCTAAAATTTCCATTTTTGCAGGTAATTTTAGTTCATCATTTCTGTCAGATGTTTCGCTCTTGTCTTGCCATCGTCAAACGATTCCAATGAATTTACGTTTCTGTTTCTTGCCATTTTCCTTCTCATCAATCAGGGCACTCCTTTATTTTTTTATTGAGAAACTCGTAAGCATGATATTGTCAATACTTAAATTTCCACCAATGAGCTATAATCCGTAAATAGTGCTATGATATTTATCATCATAAACAATAATAAAGAGAAGTGTGTATAAATAAATTTAAAATTTAAATAATAACTTGTTTGCATGTTGCTTTGGCTATTCATCTTCCTTTGTAAGTCTATTTTTTCTCTCATTTAATAATTCTAATTGAAATTAATTTGTTCCACATATACCTGCACAATAGAATCCTACATCTCTATCCAAAATGTGATTAGGATGCTGATGCATCAAATATGGAAGAAGACAAAAATATGTGATGTTATTACACATATTAACATACAAACATACATACATACATACATAGACAACAAAATTAATAAATTGTTGGGAAAAATATATCATGAAACATTGACTTACAGCACTTATTACACATACCTAATATCCCTTTCCAAAGTATTTAAAATATTTATCATCTTTTTGTGTTAACTCTCTGCAAAGTACTTTTTTCCTTAACTATATTGTTAGGTTTGCAAAACAACATAATTTTCATCCATATATACCATAGAAAATATGCAAGTGGTTCATAGTGAAACTTACCAAGAAATATTTCAAAATTATCCCATCAGTTCAACTAGAATCAATCTATAATTAACTCATAACAGATGATCTAGTTTGACTAGCTTTTAGTTAGAACATGGCTAAAGAATAACAATTTAAGCAAAAAAATTGAAGTTATTGATACCAATTTTATAGAGGATTCGACGAAAACTTTTCATGAAATAAGAATCTTGTTGGTCTCTCGTGGCATACAATAGGGAGTGAGTTGTGTGTACTCACTTTTCGCCTTATTTATAAAGTAATGTGTGAATTTTATATTCTAATGAATAGTTATAGCAAATTCATATAAAAGTATCATAAACTAACATATCAATATCAAAAGAAAGACAAAATTGGTTTATTGTGGGTTGACTAAACAATCTTTGACCTATATCCACTCTATAAGTTTCACTTAAGAATTCACTATCTTCTTTCATGAATCGGTAAAGAACAACCCTCTATAACATCTTCTTTATCATAGGTGAGAGAAGCTCTTACAAGTATCTTGCTTTATCACTAGTGAAGAGTAATCCTTTACAAATCTTATTTAAGGTCAAAAGGAACCCTTACAAAGTGTATCTCAAGCAAAATTTCTAATTGCATTAAGTGTATAACTCAAAACATCTTTCTCTTACTCACACCATTAAAAAAGGCTCAATATGTATTACGTAATGCAAATATGCATTCTTTAGCTTATTAAGGCTCTTAGTAACTCTTTAATATACCTAAAATTCTTCTAACAACTCATATGTGGTTTATTTACTCTTAAAAGAACCCAAAATAATGAATACAAGTAAACACTAATTGTTTCAATTAGTAACAGTATAATTGGTCAACTAATGTATATATTGGCCAACTAATGTGTGTGACATATCGGTTGACTATGAGCATATATCGATTGATTAGTATACATAAAAATACATTTCCAGAAATTTTTAAAAATTTTCAAGTTCTTTTAAAGATTAAAACACGTTCCTTTCACAAAAATATATTCTAATCTATTTCAAAAGTTTCCTAAGAGTTTGCTTAAAGATTAAGAGGTCTTTTTTTAGATCAAAACAAAATTTATCTTGATCATAGAAGGATTTATGCATTATGTCATATGTACAAATGATCATCCAACGATTAAGCTTTTAATTCATTTAAATGACTAATATAAGGTTACTAGAGGGATTATAATTATTTTTTAAGTCTTGATATTCTTGATTCCTCCTTGTTCTTAGTTCTTTACTTAAATTGCATATATGCTCCTCTTTGCTCATTTTTTTCATCCCTTGATTGTTCAGTTGATTTAATTGACTTTTTCACTCACTTTGCCATTTTATTGAACATAGTATTTCACATGTTCACTTACTAATGTCACTTAAGATAAAGATATTTTGGAGAAAAATGACAATCTTCTCTTCCACTCATAAGATGTTAGAAATTGTTCCTTTTATTGATAACTTAACTAACCCTTTAGTACATCAAACTCTAAATCTAGACACTAAATCCTCTCTAGTCTCACCTAATGACTTGGCTTATAAATCCTCTTTGTTCCCATCTAGTTCACGCTCATTCTCATCCTTAGAGGAGATCAACTAAGCCTCTTCCAAATGATTGCCAAGAAGAAAATCCAAAAAGAGGGCTCATATTAGCCCCTGATCTCGACATAAATAATCATTTCTTAGAATGTGTGGGGCCTTAGTTGCCTTAACAAACAGTAAGTGATTAGCGATTACCTAAGATTCAAAAAGCCTTTATTTGTGGTCTTTTTAAAACAAAAATAAAAGTTAGGAACTTGAAGAACAAATTAGGCTTTTAGACAAGAGTTGGGCCATAATAAGAAACTATCAAGCTTATTAAAAAGGAATAATCGTAGTGTTTTTTGATCTTAAGGTAGCTTATCTCCTAAAATCTCACTTTACTTATCACTTTATTCATTTGTACCTTTTTCTGCCTTCATTTGTAACTCACTTTCACATAACCTTTATTTATTTGACTAATTTTTCCTTTCAAAGAACCACAGTTTGGAATTACCTTAAGAACCTCCAGCTGAACATTAATGATCCTCGGTTGGTTTTGGGAGATTTTAAATAGCTTAAACTACTTCAACAATTATAGTATAGTTTGTACGACTCAACTAGTAATCATAAGCCTTATATATGGCTATAATTTTCTAACATGGAGCAGTAAGTAATCGAGCAATTGGTTAACTAGTAAGAAACTAGATAAAGCCTTTAACAACTCCAAATTTCTGTATTATTTTCCTATAATCATCCGCCTATAAGCACATTTTAATAGGCTTTTAAGCTTTAATCATTCACCTATAGGGGTTTTTGCTCCCAGGCTTACATTATCTTAAAAATCACCTTCTGAATCAATAACTGTCCATTTGAAATTGAAGGATTTAAGGACATTATTATCATACGCCTGAAGATAAATATAAGGAAACAAAGCATTCACTTATATAAGGAATCTAAAAGTAGTTAAATTGGAACTAAAAGAACTCAACGAGAGAAGATACTCCGATAATAATCATCAAGTTGTTTTTATCATTAGGGATTACCTAAAAAAGGCATATAAGGCACTCTACCATAATCAAGTGATAACTCTATAATATTAAGGGAGAAACAAGGACTTCATAAACCAAAGATATAAAGGACGATAACTCTCAACTAAAAAAATTTATGATAGACGATAACTCTCTAATTAAACACAAATTTATGATAATTTGGTATATGGATGGAAATAAATATACCAACTTCTTTCACTCTCTACTCAAAAGAAAAAAGATTAACACAATGGTAACTCACATTGGGCCAGATGGTGAGCAAACCTCATATAGCTTTGAGATAAAGTCAATAGCACTCTATTGTTTAAAGGATACTTTTGGTGGTTACACTAACAATTTGTTTTCTTTGTATGATATCAAAGATTCTATTCTTAATTTAATCAATCAAGAACTCGCTTAATCATTCATAAAACCAATCAACAAAGAGGGCATTCATCAAGCTCTTTTTAGTATAAAGGAAAATAAAGCACCTAGCCCAAATGGACTCAATGTTATATTTTTTTAAAAAAACATAGAGTTTGGTAGAGAATATATTAACAAATGCCATCTTAGAATTCTCCAACAATGGTAAAATAATCAAGGAGTTAAACTAAAATTTGATTTGTCTAATAGCCAAAACCTATAACTCTTTGTTTACTTAATATTATAGACCCATATCTTATTATAATGTAATGTAAAAAATCATTACAAAAATTCTCTTGTCTAGACTCTAGACAATGCTACCTCATATAGTCAGCTCTAATCACATACCCTCCATCAATGGTAAAAGCATTAGTGATAACATACTCTTGGCCTCTTGATTGTAGAATAGTCTACTAGTTTTACTTTCAAAAATCGCAAGTATACGAGTCATGACTTATAATTAAAAAGCAGATATCGATCCTACAAGGATTGTGTTTAAGCACCACATAATTCAGATCAATCTTTGTTTAAGACTCGAAATTGTTTTATGGAAATAAATTGGAAAATTAAATTAAAATTAAATGACTAACAATGAACAATTGATAATACCAAAATGTAGAAAATTAGATTTCAAGATTTCAACAAGTAGAGATCACCTTTTTCCTATCTTGTCTCCTTCTATTTTATTAATTGAATTGTGTCTTACCTAAGATTTCCAAATGTATTAACTACCCTCTCTCAATGTGTAATTAATTGTCCCTAATCAAATTAAATGAAGATGATTATGTGATCTCTCAACCTACCAAATCACTCCACCAACTTAACTAGTTATTAAGTTATCCTAAGGGTGATCAATTAAATTAGCTAAGACCTCTCTTTCAATTAATCAATTAACTTGATGAACGTAGGTCTATAGAATGTTAACTCTCGTTGTACAATCCTACACAGATTACCCTACTCAATCTCTCAATCTATTGTAAAATATAAATGTATTCAACATTCATCAAAGTCATCTTTCATTCAAATCAATAAAATAACAGTTTAACAAGATAGTTCAAAAGTAATTCCTAAAAATAAATCAACCACTCATGGTATCTATAAAATCCCCAATAATTGAATATTCCATCATACAATGATTAGAAGTGATAAAATAACTAAAAATTAAATAAAAAGAACTCCTCCTCTTCTTTACCAGAATCTGGAAATTTCGGTGTTGGTAAGCTCTTTTTCCAATTGTGATTGATGATCCTTGAATCTCCAGCTTCTCAAGACTCCAAACCTGGGTTTTTCACTCAAGGAAGCTATTCTACATAGAGATCTCACGTCTCTCTTCATCCATAGGAGCTTATTATCTTATATAGTCCAAAAAACCTAAAAATTAATTGAACCCCACATATGTTCTCAGCTTATACATCCCACGATTATGGGAATTGGCATGATTCCCATGATCATGGGTTCTTGCATCAGAGTGCTTCCTCTTCTCTTTTCCTCTTTTAATCTTTAGCTTAATCTCAAAGTTGCCAACATCCATTCCTACATCAAAATTATCAATTCTTACCCTAAATTAACATCAAACACAAAAAATAACAATGAAGATCAAACTAAATGAAAACATACAAAATGAATCCTAGAATACAACAATAATAAAATATTATGCGAGAAACACATGCCAAATACTTAGAAAAACATACACTAATGCACAACTATCATGGCCTAACAGATTTTCAAAAGTTACCAAATGATGAACAACTCTAAAAATTGGTTTCTTAAGATTGAATTGTAGAGATATTTTAATTCAATTAAATAGGACTTACTATTTTTTATTATAGATGCCTTTGGTTTTTTTAATGCTTTCATGATCTGGATAAAATGTTTCATAACCCCTATCTATAGTATATTGCTAAATTAAGATCCTACTTAATTCTCTAAAGTTGATAGAGGTTTGAGACGAAGGGATCCCTTGTCTCCTTATTTTTTTCACTCTATGTATGGAAAAATTCATCGAGCTAATAACCAAGTATATTACACAAGAAAAAGGGTACACCTATCTCAACAAGTATAAAAAATAAAAAATTTCAATTATTATTTGTTAATGATCTGATCTTATTGTATGACACCAATACTAAAACAATAGCTACTTAATGAACTTCCTGAAGCAATTTATAATATGTTGAGGGTTGAAATTAATAGGAATACAACCTGCCCACCCTTGAAATACTTAGATGTTCCTATAACTACCAAGAGCCTAAAATGACTACTAGGCTCTCTTTAATATGATTTATAGAAGAATCAGTTGCTAGATAAATAAATGTTTCTTATAATGTGAAGGTTTATCGTCGGCAAGCTAAGTTGGCTACGAAATTTATCGAAGGAATGAGTCATTGGAGAAATGGTTGTAAGTAATAATTAACGACAGATTACAAGTTTTTTGTCTCTAAATTACCAACGAACTTTCTATTTCGTCATTATATTTAACGACGGTAATTTTTTCTTTGTCAGTAAATTTAGCAACCGAATGTTTGTTTCAGTCGGTAAATGTAGCAACGGACAATGCTCCTCCATCGATAACATTACCGATGATTTCCTAAATCTGTCGGTAAATTCACGATTAATTTTACCGATGGATCTTAGTTATCTATCGGTAAATTCAACATTTAATCGACAAATTTTATTTTTCTGTTGGTAAATTTACTAATATTGTTTTTTAATATTTTCCCTACATTTAATTTTATTTGATAATCTTGTTATTGATGTATAATTTATACAATTATTAGTTATCTGTTTATAATATTTTGATTTGTTTCTACATTTAATTTGTTAAAACAGAAAATTGACTGATGATATAAAGTAAAAATTATCTTAATTGATAATAAAAAATTATTATCTATAACAATAAGTATTTAATTCATACAAAATGACCATAACTACACTATTCATTTGGTGAAAGTGGATGCTCTGAATATTACGATGAGGTGCTGCCTTTCCCCTTCAACTTATTCATCTCATTACAGAGCTAGGTTGTGTACTCCATCGACTGTTGCAACTGAGTTTCCAATGCCTGTACTGTGCTCCGAAGCTCATGGAATTCATTGGATGCTGACTACCTACTAGATGTTGTTGTATTAGATGTGGCAGATTGCAAATAACATGTGTTTGCAAATGAACCTATGCCGAAAATCCTTCCACGGCAATCCCTAGCATGCACTGCATGAAGATATGTTTGACTCTCATAAACATCTTCAGACTACTGAAACTGTCATTGAATGCTTTCTTGTATTTGGTCCTATCAGAAGGCAATGTTTATGTTAATAAGTGATATTATTAAGCATTAATATTAAAGCATAAATTTCACATACATTTAGTTCTCTACACTCTCGTCAACATCTTCAGAATGTTGAGACTGTCGTTGAATGCTTTCTTATATTTGGTCATATCATAAGGCAATGTCTATGTTAATAAGTGATAATTATTAAGCATTAATATTAAAGCATAAATTTCACATATTCTTTACATTTAGTGTTGATAAAGGTCACACCGTCATGCTTCTTAATGTGAGTGTGAAAAAACGGGGTGTAAGCTTCCTGCCTATAGACTTTTCCTGCATAAGAATAAAATGTTATAAGTGAACAATAATTTATAAAAATTTCGGCAAAATTTTCTCTATTTTTATGATATTTACTCCCTGTTGAATAAAGAAAGTAACTCAACAACATAACTATATATGGCACCAGACATTTATAACATTATCATTCTCCATAATACACATATTTTCATTCCAAAATTCACTTAAATTGAAATACATCAAAGGAAAAAAAAATCATAATATGTGTAAAGTGTAGATACTTACAAGTCTCTCTGCATGCTTGGTGGGTAATAGATCCACCAGTGTGCATGAGAAGACTCTCATCCCCCAGTCCTCCACATATATTGATAGAATTAAGCTCTGAAATGGACATTGCCTCTGGTGATGTCTAATACTACTGGCAACGACTCCATACTTCTTCAAAAATATAAGAAAGTCATACACCAGTCTTGTGTATCACACCAACAAAGTCTTTATAATGTGTACGAACTCGTCTCTCCCATACTCTATAAATAATCACATCAAATTCAGAATCTCAAAAAAATTCTTTATAAGAAAAAAGGAAAAACATACGATAAATACTTATAACTTACATTATTTATCTAATTAATGTATAAAAATTAATTTAAAATATATATTTTTTATACCTCAAACTCTTGATAATAAAAATCTTTTGTAGCCTGAGAGATATTCTTCTATATATAACCCTCAAGATCAATCTTTTCCTTGAACTTAGATGTCAAGTTTCTTAAGCACGGTCCAGACATAATCAACCTAATATAAAAATAATTTTATATCATTTTTAAATTTAAACCTATAACTTAATTATAAACATATAATGTTTCATGTATTTTCACTTACAAATTGTTGATGTAAGTTCTTCCATCAACTCCGTCAGCTTCAGGATGGAGGCCACCTCTTTCATCCGCAACGTTTACCCTTAATATCTTTGTTAGTATAGGGATGGTGGATGGTGAAAAGCTATTGGATGGTGTAGCAGTAGGTACAGAAGGTGATGTCTCATCTGCATGTATAGTAGTTGGAGGTACAACATCTGATTATATTGCAACTGGAGAATGTGATGCTTCACTTGGAAAGTAACTAGCTCTAAATCGTAGTCTGAACTTTGGTCGCAAAATATCTTGTTTTCTCTTTGGTAGCATATTTTAACCTAAAATTCATATTTTATTAAATATTCCAAAAATATTGTTGATTCAATAATTGATGTATTGAATATAATATTCTATTACAAACATAAATTAATCATTATCAGCACTTAATTGTAAATCAAAATCATCATCTTCTTTATTTGAAGAATTAAAATCAAACTCAGGCTCCTATTCAGATCTCTCGCCTTCGTCATCCTCTCTATATGAAATTTCAAAATATTCATTATTTAGATCATTCAAAGGTTCATTCTCGTCATATGTAATAGATGCATTTATTTCATAAACATCTTCCTGAAATGCTTTACTTTCAATTCTCCTTTCTCCTTTTCCATGTGATTCAAAAACACCTCTAGGTTTAACTTTGCAAATGGCTAACTAATTTGACTTATCTCATCGTAAGATGGGAAAAGGGATATAATACACCTGAATCGCTTGCATCGTCAACACGAAAGGTTCAAATTGTGTAAATCTTCTTTGTTGGTTGATTTCAATTAGATTGTATCGGCTATGCACTTTTGTACCATCATTAGGAGTTGGATCAAACCAGTCACACTTAAATATCACACTCCTCTTTATTAACAATGCAGGGTACTCAATTTCAAGTATCTCAATAATTTTACTATAGTAATCCATCAATTCTCCCTGTATGCAAACCCCATTATTTACTGTTGTCATACTATGACCATCTATTCCTCGTATAATCTAAAAATATTATTATGTATTTCAGTTGTGAATAACACTAAAATTCAAAACCCAAATAATCAATTTCAAATTTAACTTCACCTTACTGCATGAAGGTTGAACCTCTTGACAGTTAAATAAAATGTAATCATGGGTAGCCTCTATTTCTTCCTCTATTAACATTCTTCTTATTGAACATCTATATGTTTATCTAGGATATGAGAAAATAGATAAGTTACCATCAGCATCACCCGTTCCTCCCCTCCCCCATCATCATTACGAGGAACTTTTCTTTCTCTTTTATGCACATGCGGCTTAAAATAATATGAACAAATTTGCTTCCTCCACTAAATAAGCATTACATATCGAATCTTCAACTCTGGCCTTGTTTTGACATTTTTCTTCAAATCATGCAAATACCTACATTAGTGAATAGGGTTGTTACAATTTTGTTATTACAACATGTTATTACTTGAATTTAAATATTTACTATAATTACCTCTTAAACAGATACATCAATTAATATTAAACTGGACCAGTAAGTTTAGCCTTGTGTGCTAAATGCACAGGTAGATGCTCCATATAGTCAAAATAGTCAAAGAAGCTTGGAGGAAAAATCCGTTCTAATTTGTACAAAATTACTGGAATTCCCCTATCTAGTTTTTTCATTTTAGCCAACTTTATTTTAGATAATGTTAAGCTTTAAAAAAACAAACTTAATTCTGTTATAACTTCCCAAACTTTGTTTAGCAGCAACTCCCAAAATGCAATTGGAATTAGCCTTTGCATAAACACATGACAATCATGATTTTTTATCCCAAATAATTTTTGCTTCCTTATGTCCACACACCTTGCCAAGTTTGAAACATAACCATTGGGAAACTTTAGACTTTTCAACCATTCATACAATATTTCCTTTTGTTTTTTGTCCAAAGTGTAACATGTTTTTGGATATTTACCGGTGTATTTTGCACTGTCTTTTGTCCACCCTTCAATGTTCATTATGGTATTGAACAAATTGTCTAATTTAAATTAGCTAGGGCCTACAAATTGTCAAAAATATGCTAGGGCCTACAAAAAAAATTAAATTAGCTCGTGATTTTGCATTGTCTTTTGTCCACCCTTCAATGTTCATTATGGTATTGAACAAATTGTAAAAAATATTTTTTCAATATGCATCACATCTAGATTATGACGTATCAAATTAGTTTTCCAATATGGCAAATCCCAAAAGATGCTT